>JAVGWW010000024.1:655685-755685 GCA_036924055.1 Leuresthes tenuis | reverse complement strand
CTCTCCACAGTCGCCTCGTGCAGCTCAGGATCAGAGAGAAGTTTCAGTGCAGCCTGTTGGTTTCCTTTGCTTGGCTGTTTTTTTTCTTATTGGATCTTATTGGATCTGTACATTATAACTGGTTTGAATTGGGTTCCAAATGGTTTGGACTGGACCGTATCTTTGAAGAGCCTTGAGATGACATTCATTGTGATTTGGCACTTTCCAGATAAAGCTGAATTGAGCTGAATGACAGACTGACCTCTGCTGTGGTCCGGCTCCATGGGCGGGTCGTGATCAGGGGTCTGTAGGACGGACACGCTGTTCTGGTTTATGATCCTCAGCTTCAGTTTGGGTTTACACCTGCAGACAGGGATCAGCTCATCACTCTGAGACCCTCGACACTCACCTGTGGAGGAACGGGCGGCGGCTTTACCTGCGATACCTCCGGGGTGAGGTCAGAGGCTGGACCAGGGACTGCAGGTGAGACAGACCCGACTCCGTCAGACACACTCCGTCCTGAGTGTACGTCTTTGCGTCTGCAAACACACGTTTCATCATAAAACTGTGACTGGCTGTCAGAAAAATTCTCTCAAAATTAGGCTCAGAGTCGCTGGATACAATTAACACAAAACCTTTATTTCTTGCAAGAAAGAGACGAGTCGGCACAACCTGTCAGGAAACTGCTCAGAGTTGTCTGACTAACAAAATGTTACGATTGCTATTTATACTGTTTATACTTGCTGGGCACACAAAGTTATGGGAAAAGACATTTCTCACCATTTAATATTATGGGAAAGACATGCAGTCAAAACACTTTTGCTTGATACATAGTATTATGAGAATAGAAAAGTTGGGGAGGAGACCTCCCCCCATCACAGAAACTCTTATTCTTGCAGCTTTTCTCATAGTATAAATATATCATAATAATAATAATAATAATATTCTAACACTGGTCAAAAAATTTAAATTTCACGTTTGAATAGTTGAGTGAGACTGACCTGGTTCTCTGGTTCTGGACGTGATCTGAGGTATGTAGGGACCCAAAGGTTCTGGTCTCCCTGCAAAACAAACACATGAGTGCTCCACAGTCATGGTAAAACCCTGCGGTAAGACTGTAAAACCCTGCCGTTAGACTGTAAAACCCTGCCGTTAGACGGTAAAACCCTGCCGTCAGACGGTAAAACCCTGCCGTTACACGGTAAAACCCCGCCGTTACACTGTAAAACCCTGCCGTTACACTGTAAAACCCTGCCGTGTGACGGTAAAACCCTGCCGTGTGACGGTAAAACCCCACCGTCAGACTGTAAAACCCTGCCGTTGGACTGTAAAACCTGCCGTTACACGGTAAAACCCTGCCGTCAGACGGTAAAACCCTGCCGTTACACTGTAAAACCCTGCCGTTGCACTGTAAAACCCTGCCGTCGGACTGTAAAACCCTGCCGTTACACTGTAAAACCCTGCCGTTACACTGTAAAACCCTGCCGTGTGACGGTAAAACCCTGCCGTGTGACGGTAAAACCCCACCGTTAGACTGTAAAACCCCGCCGTTAGACTGTAAAACCCCGCCGTTAGACTGTAAAACCCCGCCGTTAGACGGTAAAACCCTGCCGTGTGACGGTAAAACCCTGCCGTGTGACGGTAAAACCCCACCGTTAGACTGTAAAACCCCGCCGTTAGACTGTAAAACCCCGCCGTTAGACTGTAAAACCCCACCGTTAGACTGTAAAACCCCGCCGTTAGACTGTAAAACCCCGCCGTTAGACTGTAAAACCCTGCCGTTACACTGTAAAACCCTGCCATTGGACTGTAAAACCCTGCCGTTAGACTGTAAAACCCTGCCGTTGGACGGTAAAACCCTGCCGTTGGACGGTAAAACCCTGCCGTTAGACTGTAAAACCCTGCCGTTAGACTGTAAAACCCTGCCGTTACACTGTAAAACCCCGCCGTTAGACTGTAAAACCCCGCCGTTAGACTGTAAAACCCCACCGTTAGACTGTAAAACCCCGCCGTTAGACTGTAAAACCCCGCTGTTAGACTGTAAAACCCTGCCGTTACACTGTAAAACCCTGCCATTGGACTGTAAAACCCTGCCGTTAGACTGTAAAACCCTGCCGTTGGACGGTAAAACCCTGCCGTTGGACGGTAAAACCCTGCCGTTGGACGGTAAAACCCTGCCGTTAGACTGTAAAACCCTGCCGTTAGACTGTAAAACCCTGCCGTTGGACGGTAAAACCCTGCCGTTGGACGGTAAAACCCTGCCGTTAAATGGTAAAACCCTGCCGTCAGACGGTAAAACCCTGCCGTCAGACTGTAAAACCCTGCCGTTGGACTGTAAAACCCTGCCGTTGGACTGTAAAACCCTGCCGTTGGACTGTAAAACCCTGCCATTAGACTGTAAAACCCTGCCGTTGGACTGTAAAACCCTGCCGTCGGACTGTAAAACCCTGCCGTTAGACTGTAAAACCCTGCCGTTAGACTGTAAAACCCTGCCGTTAGACTGTAAAACCCTGCCGTTAAACGGTAAAACCCTGCCGTCAGACTGTAAAACCCTGCCGTCGGACTGTAAAACCCTGCCATTAGACTGTAAAACCCTGCCGTTGGACTGTAAAACCCTGCCGTTGGACTGTAAAACCCTGCCGTTGGACTGTAAAACCCTGCCGTTGGACTGTAAAACCCTGCCGTTGGACTGTAAAACCCTGCCGTTAGACTGTAAAACCCTGCCATTAGACTGTAAAACCCTGCCGTTGGACTGTAAAACCCTGCCGTTACACTGTAAAACCCTGCCATTAGACTGTAAAACCCTGCCATTACACTGTAAAACCCTGCCGTTGGACTGTAAAACCCTGCCGTTGGACTGTAAAACCCTGCCGTTGGACTGTAAAACCCTGCCGTTACACTGTAAAACCCTGCCATTAGACTGTAAAACCCTGACGTTGGACTGTAAAACCCTGCCATTAGACTGTAAAACCCTGCCGTTGGACTGTAAAACCCTGCCGTTACACTGTAAAACCCTGCCGTTACACTGTAAAACCCTGCCATTAGACTGTAAAACCCTGCCGTTGGACTGTAAAACCCTGCCATTAGACTGTAAAACCCTGCCGTTGGACTGTAAAACCCTGCCGTTACACTGTAAAACCCTGCCATTAGACTGTAAAACCCTGCCGTTGGACTGTAAAACCCTGCCGTCAGACTGTAAAACCCTGCCGTTAGACTGTAAAACCCTGCCGTTACACTGTAAAACCCTGCCATTAGACTGTAAAACCCTGCCGTTACACTGTAAAACCCTGCCGTTACACAGTAAAACCCTGCCGTTGGACGGTAAAACCGTGCCGTTACACTGTAAAACCCTGCCGTTGGACGGTAAAACCGTGCCGTTAGACTGTAAAACCCTGCCGTTGGACGGTAAAACCCTGCCGTTGGACGGTAAAACCCTGCCGTTACACTGTAAAACCCTGCCGTTGGACGGTAAAACCGTGCCGTTGGACTGTAAAACCCTGCCGTTGGACGGTAAAACCCTGCCGTTGGACGGTAAAACCCTGCCGTTACACGGTAAAAGCTGCTCAGATGCGTACCGTAGGAGCCGCTTCCGTGCGTCCTGCACAGCGAACAGTCGAAGCCTTCGTCGGCAGCGATTTCCACCTCCTCCTCCGTGGTCAGGCCCTGACACACTGCGTGGACCCACCTGAACACACGTTAAAGAGGTTACTCAGGATCCCAGGGGCCAGAACCGGACCCAGAAACCCAGAAACTGTGTTACCTGTCGCACTGCTGGCACTGCAGGATGAGGTCGTCCTGAGCGTACGCTCTCTGGCAGAGAGGACAGCGAATCAGGCTGCAGCACGGCCCGCACAGGCTGTAGTTACTCTGCCAATCACAGTGCAGGCCAGGGGAGGCGGAGCCACACTGCACGCACCACACACACCTGAGGAGAGGGGACACAGGTGAGGAGAGGAGTGGACACACACAGCAACACCCTGACAGTTTGAGTGACAGGAAACACACCACTTGCACTTCCAGGCTCCTTTGGGCACGGTGTGGAGGGGCGGGTCCAGGCAGTAGGTGTGGTAGCTGATGTCACAGTCGTCACACAGCAACAGGCGCCCAGGGTCACTGGCCTCGCCGCAGGCCTCACAAACCGTGCACTCCAGACAGCGCCACCCTTTGGTCAGGACCACCCGAGTCATCTGCACACCAAAAACTTAATCTGATTACACAGTTCAAAAAGATTCCATCTAATTCTATTTGATTTTATTTATAACGTGTCAAATCACTTCAAAAGATGCAGTCCAATTCAAGCCAATAATAATTCCAATTTAATCATTATTGGCTTGTTGTTGACATTATTACTGTTAGTCCAATTAGTAATTGGAATAACAGTAATCAGATTACTATAATCAGATTAGAGTAATGAGGTTACACTTATCAGAGTACAGTAATAATGTAATCAGATTACAGTGAAAAGGTTAAAATAATAAGATTACAGTAATGAGGTCACAGAAATCAGATTACAGTAATGAGGTCACAGAAATCAGATTACAGTCATACATTCACAATAATCACATTACAGTAGTGAGGTAAGACTAATCAGATTACAGTGTTTAGATTACAGTAATAATTCACAGTAATCAGATTACAGTTTTGAGGTTACAGTAATCAGATTACAATAATAAAGTAACAGTAATCAGATTACAGTAATAAATTAACCAGATCACAATAAAAAAGTTACACTAATCAGATTACAGTAATAGAGTAATCAGATTACAGTAATAAAGTAATCAGATTACAATAAAAAAAGTTACAGTAATCAGATTACAGTGATAAAGTAATCAGATTACAGTAATAAAGTAATCAGATTACAATAAAAAAGTTACAGTAATCAGATTACAGTGATAGAGTAATCAGATTACAGTAATAAAGTAATCAGATTACAATAAAAAAAAGTTACAGTAATCAGATTACAGTAATAGAGTAATGAGATTACAGTAACCAGATTACAGTAATAAAGTAATCGGATTACAGTAATAATGTTACAGTAATAAAGTTACAGTACCCACCTTGACATTGACGCAGTAGGGATGGTAGCACTGACCACACTGAGAACACGCCAACAGTCGGCCTTCAGCTCCCTGACCGAAGCTCCCACACACCACACACATGTCCTGCTTACACAGGTGAACAGCATTAGCACACGGTGTGTGTGTGTGTGTGCGTGTGTGCATGTGTGTGTGTGTGTGTGTGTGTGCGTGCATGTGTGCGTGTGTGTGTGTGCATGTGTGTGCGTGAGCGGGTGTGTGTGTGTGTGTGTGTGTGTGTGTGTGTGTGTCTCTGTGTGTGTGTGTGTCTCTGTGTGTGTGTCTCTGTGTGTGTGTGTGTGAGTGTGTGTCTCTGTGTGTGTGTGTGTGAGTGTGTGTCTCTGTGTGTGTGTGTGTGAGTGTGTGTCTCTGTGTGTGTGTCTCTGTGTGTGTGTGTGAGTGTGTGTCTCTGTGTGTGTGTCTCTGTGTGTGTGTGTGTCTCTCTGTGTGTGTGTGTGTGTGTGTGTGTGTGTGCATGTGTGTGTGTGTGTGCATGTGCGTGTGTGTGTGCGTGTGTGTGTGTGTGTGTCTCTGTGTGTGTGTGTGTGTGTGTGTGTGAGCAGCGCTCATCTCCAGGTCATCTTACCCGTTTGAGGGTGAAATGGTCGGACATGGAGAACATCACCACCGTGTTGTGCATGGAGTTCTCCTCCTCCTCCTTCACCTGGAACGCCTCCACGTATGCACACTGACACACACATGTTGGTCGTCAATAATCAACCCCTGATCGATCAGTGTGATCTCATCTGTTACCATGGTGATATAACTGTGCGTGCTCTTACTCCAGGGGCCACAGTCAGACAGTCCTGAGTCTTCATCCGGCTTCTTCCTCGGCCTCCTCTTCCTCCTCCAACACCTCCTCCTCTGGACCTCCTCCTGCCTGGAAACCCTGAACCACGACCCTGAGGAGGAAGGAGTGAAAACAGAGAGGAGGGAGGTGAGTAGGAAAGAAAGGGAGGGCACCGTCTCACCTGACCTTTGACCCTTTAAGCACTGGATTTATTCAGAGAAGCATTTCAACAGGCTGCAGATTAAAAACGCTTCAGAGATGAAGAGAAACTGGGAAAACTCTGAGTGGGACCCAAAGTTTGTAAAGGTCGGAAACTTAATCACCTCATTTAGGTGTGCTGACATCACTGATGATGTCATTGCGTGGTAACATCTTGGATTCCACAACCTTTAGTGAACATTGGATTCTTAACACATTTCCACGTTTTCCTTTAATCTTTTTCCTTTTTGATCCTTTTCTGAATCATGAACAAAGCTGTTCCAACTTCTGATCTTTTTCATGTTTTTCGGTCATTTTATCCACACAAAAACCACAGAAAATCAGTAAAATGTCTTTCATCAGATCCTGAGTCTTCAGTGGGACACAGGAGGAACAACAGCTCAGTGGGCTCAGCATCTGTCTGCTTGACTGCCATCAGGCTCATCAAAGTGTCTGACCCCCCCTCAGTATTCAGAGAAACCCAGTCCTCATTACGGCTGACACACTGGTTTCCATTCAGACCCCCCCCCCCCCATCCTTTCGACCCGTTGAAAGCCCCGCCCTCTTCGACCCGTCACTCTTTGAGGGAAACTCTCACCCTCTGAATCTTCAAAGATTTGAACCAAATCTTCTCTTGTTAAATATTTTGATTAATTTTCTCTAAATTTCACCCAGACATCTTCCATATAAACACTTCCTGTTAGCCGCAGGAGCTAACGGCCAAACACTTCCTGTTAGCCGCACGAGCTAACGGCCAAACACTTCCTGTTAGCCGAATGAGCTAACGGCCAAACATTTCCTGTTAGCTGAATGAGCTAACGGCCAAACACTTCCTGTTAGCTGAATGAGCTAACGGCCAAACACTTCCTGTTAGCTGCATGAGCTAACGGCCAAACACTTCCTGTTAGCTGAATGAGCTAACGGCCAAACACTTCCTGTTAGCTGCATGAGCTAACGGCCAAACACTTCCTGTTAGCTGCATGAGCTAACGGCCAAACACTTCCTGTTAGCTGCATGAGCTAACGGCCAAACACTTCCTGTTAGCTGAATGAGCTAACAGCCAAACACTTCCTGTTAGCTGCATGAGCTAACGGCCAAACACTTCCTGTTAGCTGAATGAGCTAACAGCCAAACACTTCCTGTTAGCTGCATGAGCTAACGGCCAAACACTTCCTGTTAGCTGAATGAGCTAACGGCGTCACTGATACAGTGTTTTATTTCATTCATTAATTTACTGCAACATTTTGAACATGAAGACACCTTAATTCAGAGGATAATTCAGATAAAACATGTCTGTTATCTGATGTTAATGTGGAACTATCAGCCTGTTATTCAGGGGGCGGGGCTTCAGGGGTTGAGACTGCAGGGACCATCCATCGGGACTGCAAGCGCCAGTATAAACAGTTATGGTGCGGTGATGATGTCACATCAGTGTAACAGCAGCTCAGGTGTCGGTCGATGCTGATTATTTTCAAAATGGTCGACTTCTAACCAGCGTCTTCAGAGTCTGCCTGTGATGACATCACTTCCTGTCGTCTACAAACTGCTCAGACGGGTGGATACACTCAGACAGTTAGTACTCGTGTTAAAGTCTGAGTGCGTTCGTTTCTAACACCAACACGTATCAGGTCAAACACAAAGTGAGTTAGAGCCAGTCAGGGTAAAAGGTGTGAAGGGGCGCTTCATTACCACTTTCATGCTCCACAGGGGGGAGTCCGGTGGGCGGGGCTTTGGGCTATCCCACCCTGCCTCCCCCATGGAGTCCTGGGAGGACGAGGCAGGGCTCAGCGCCCTGCGACTGCTCCACCACGAACCCTGAGTCAGGCAGGAGGAGGAAGAAGGAGGAGGTGAATGAAGTGGTGGAGGAGGAGGAAGAAAAGGAAGAGGAGCAGAACAAGGAGGAGGAAAAGGAACAAAATGCAGCAACATAAATGCAAACAGCCACAAAACAAAATGTCAAAGTGAAAGAAAATAAAAACAGGCAAAATAACTGAATGATGTCATCATGAGAATCATCAGCTGATCAGTTTGAGGAGCTTCATGCCTGAATTACATGCTGAGTGTGTGTGTGTGTGTGTGCACGTGTGTGCATGTGTGTGCACGTGTGTGCGGGGGTGTGCATGAAGACCAACATGCTGAAAGCCTGGATGCAGAGTTAGTGACTGACAGGTGAGGATGAGGAGGAGAAGAGCACGTTTCCCATCATCCACCAAGAGAACAGGGCTGCACCTGATCGATATCTTATCAATCAGCGAATCAGAGCCTCCCTGTGCCCACCTACATCCACCTTTTCCCCGTCAATACCACGGGTAACTCGTCCCTCCTTCGCTGCCCTGTCCTTTCCGTCTGTATAAACACTTCCTGTCAGCTGCAGGAGCTAACGGCCAAACACTTCCTGTTAGCTGAATGAGCTAACGGCCAAACACTTCCTGTTAGCTGCATGAGCTAACGGCCGAATACTTCCTGTTAGCTGCATGAGCTAACGGTCAAACACTTCCTGTTAGCTGCATGAGCTAAGGGCCGAATACTTCCTGTTAGCTGCATGAGCTAACGGTCAAACACTTCCTGTTAGCTGCATGAGCTAACCTCCAAACACTTCCTGTTAGCTGCATGAGCTAACAGCCAGACACTTCCTGTTAGCTGCATGAGCTAACGGCCGAACACTTCCTGTTAGCTGTGAGCTAACGGCGTCACTGATACAGCGTTTCCTTTCATTCATCCGTTTACTGGAACATTTTGAACATGAAGACACCTTAATTCAGATAAAACATGTCTGTTATCTAGTGGTAGAACCATGATTTGATGTAAACGTGGGAGTTTCAGCCTCTTTTTATTCAGGGTGGGGGCGCTTCAGCCGTAAAATCTTTGAAATGTGTGGTGTTTGCAGTCCCTCAGCAGTACATACCTGTTTGACCCGGGCTCTGGCGGAAGAGAACTTCCTCTTAGAAATGGCGGGTTTGCCCATGCCGATCTTTGGGGTGAGGGGGAACAGCGTGGTGGGAGGAGCCTGCAACTGAGAACAGGAAATCAGGTCATTTAGCAGCTGAGAGAACATCAGGAAGCGTCACAGTCGCCTGCCCTTAGGTTTACCTTGGAAAACGGCGGGGACTCCCTGGACGAGGGAGAGGACCTGAGAGGGGGTGAGGGTGGGGTGAGGGGAGGTGGCGTTATGGGAACTCTGGCGGGGGAGGTCTCAGGGGACGCCTCGGTGGAGAAGGGAGACTGTCTAAGGCGGATGGAGAGATCGTCTGAAGGCCTGGAATAGCAGGGAGGAGACCTGAGGCTCCGCCCCTTCCCCCTGCGGGAGGACAGGTGCAAAAGGGCGGGGGGGAGGGAGGAAGTCATCAGCTCCATCACCTCCATGTCTAAAGAGTGGTCCAGGTCGAGCACAGGGCTCACTGGGTCCTCCTCCTCCTCATCCACCGCTTCCTGCTCCTCACTGATTGGCTGCTGCACCTTTGCCTCTTTCTCTCTAGGCTCAACACCCGACTTGTGCTCGTCTTTGGTTGGCTCTGACCCGACTGTCCCAGGTTCAAAAAGGCTCTCAGAACCGCTGTCATTACAGGGAGGAGTTTTGTCCACTGGCCCCGCCTCTGCTTCTTTTTCATTGGTGGCCTCCTCCATGAGAAGGGGGGTCTGTGGAGAACGGAGGGGCTGGACTCCTGCAGACACAAAGCAAAACGAGTTAAACCAGACCAGCTCAGAACCAGGACAGCTCAGAACCAGACCAGCTCAGAACCAGGACAGCTCAGAACCAGACCAGCTCAGAACCAGGACAGCTCAGAACCAGACCAGCTCAGAACCAGGACAGCTCAGAACCAGACCAGCTCAGAACCAGACCAGCTCAGAACCAGGACAGCTCAGAACCAGGACAGCTCAGAACCAGACCAGCTCAGAACCAGACCAGCTCAGAACCAGGACAGCTCAGAACCAGACCAGCTCAGAACCAGGACAGCTCAGAACCAGGACAGCTCAGAACCAGACCAGCTCAGAACCAGGACAGCTCAGAACCAGGACAGCTCAGAACCAGACCAGCTCAGAACCAGGACAGCTCAGAACCAGACCAGCTCAGAACCAGGACAGCTCAGAACCAGACCAGCTCAGAACCAGACCAGCTCAGAACCAGACCAGCTCAGAACCAGGACAGCTCAGAACCAGGACAGCTCAGAACCAGACCAGCTCAGAACCAGGACAGCTCAGAACCAGGACAGCTCAGAACCAGACCAGCTCAGAACCAGGACAGCTCAGAACCAGACCAGCTCAGAACCAGACCAGCTCAGAACCAGGACAGCTCAGAACCAGACCAGCTCAGAACCAGGACAGCTCAGAACCAGGACAGCTCAGAACCAGACCAGTTCAGAACCAGACCAGCTCAGAACCAGGACAGCTCAGAACCAGACCAGCTCAGAACCAGGACAGCTCAGAACCAGACCTACTCAGCATGGAGGTCCAAACACAGACCCAGACCACTAGCAACAGAAACATCTGCTGACAAATTGAGCTTGAGCAAATTGTATCTTTAAAGCAAATCTTTACAGTCCGGCTGGTGCTGCTCTTTGGTTCGTTTGTGAAATGCAAACAAAACTTTTTCTATGTTTATTGAAGCTGAAGGATGTAAACACACCTTTCTACAGAAAGTAAAAGTCATCTCCTGCATACCTGAAGGAGAACAAACTGAAACAGTTCTCTGATCCCTCTCCTCTTCCTCCTGGTCTCCTTTGTCGCCTCCTTCCACACCAACAGGCTTTACATCTTCTCTGACGACTGCAGGAACAAGAGGAGTTTAGATCATCAAAAACCATAAGAGTCTCCACCGACACCTGCAGCAGACTCCTGATACTCACCCTCAGCAGCTGCAGACTCCATCTCGGGTTCTGTCTGACGATGCGGACAAACGGGACCAGGGGAAAAATGACTGAGGCTGGTTTCAGACTCCCAGGGGGTGGGAACAGGACCAGGAGGACCACCACCATGATTAGCCTCACTGAGCATGGAACCAACAGGACCAGAACTAGACTCTGGCTGCACAAGACTAGATTGTCCAAGACTAAGAATAGGACCAGGATTGGACTGTAGCTTCACAGGACTAGATTGTCCAGGACTAAGAACAGGACCAGGATTGGACTGTAGCTTCACAGGACTAGATTGTCCAGGACTAAGAACAGGACCAGGATTGGACTGTAGCTTCGCAGGACTAGATTGTCCAGGACCATGAGTAGGACCAGGATTAGTCTTTGGCTGAATGGGACTAGAAGGTCCAGGACCAAGACTAGGACCAGGACTAGGTTCTGGCTGCACAGGACTTGCAGCTCCAGGACTTGGTAAAGCCATAGGCCTACAAACAGGACTTGCATCTTGGCTACTATGCGCAGAACTGGCTTGAGCATGTAAAGGGAAAGTGTCTGAGGGGGGGCTCAGCTGTGAGGAGGCAGAGCTTGAGGGACTAGGTATCGCATTGTTATCCTGAGCTGGACAAGGATGGACTGGGCTGCCTTGGCTCACAGAAGACTGAGGGGGAGTACCTGGTTTTTGTGAGGGGCTCAGTGATTTGTTAGTTTCAATACTAGTTGGGCTGGGTCTAACAGCAGATAAGTGATCACTTGTCAGACTCAGCAGAGGGTCATATTCTGCAGGTTTAACAAGACCAGTTTCAAGTTGAGTCACACTGGGAGGACCAGAGCTCTGAATTACTGGATAATCCTCCAGATCCAGGCCTTGACCTGAAGTGGAGGTTGGTTGTGTAGCTCTAGTAAGGCCAGTAATGGATCCAGTGTTGTGATTGGAGTGACAGGGACTGCCAGTGGGGCTATGCTTCGATTCTGAAGCCCGAGCTGGAGGTTGACTAATATCAGCGGCAGTAGCATGTGCAAGACTGCAGTCTACTGGGTTGGATGATGAAGAGCTCTGTGTTGGCACCAGCCCGGAGAAGACTGTGTGAACAGGACTAGTTTGACCAGCAGGACTAGACCTGGGTGGACTTTGAGCGGCACTGGCAGAGCAGGGACTCATCTGCTTGTCGTGGTCTAAGGGGACGAGCATCATATCAGCCGGACCAGCACGGGTCAGAGTGCAGTGTTGGGGACTGAAGGGACCGGGTGGAAGGCTGGTGTGTGATGGACTCATCTGAGCCTGTGTGAGCTCTGACAAACCACCATCAGAAGGGGTAGTTCTCTGCTCAGAGCCACTGATGGCCTCTCTGTGGACTACACTGGAACTAGTTTCTGACTGGAGACTTGGAAGGTGGCCCTTCATCTCCTCATCCTGACATAAGATGGTTTGAGTGGACTGAGCAAGTTCTGATTCTGCTGTGGATTTCAAAGGTGGTGCCATTGAGCCGACTGGCTGTGTGGAGTACCCAGCTGGTTGTGTTGGAGGTCCAGTCTCCACTAACGTGGGGCCCTCACGGGCCATAAGACAGGCAGCAGGGCTTGTAGGCGCTTGAGGAGCCTGTGAAGAACTAACTTCTGTGCAGGGTGACGGGCTGTCACAAACTGAGGGAGGCTTTCCCTCCATTAGGCTACTGTGTTCCACTGAAGTGCTGAAGTGATCAAGGCTTTCTGGTGTCTGGAGAGCAGGGATATGATGGGGACTGGGGCAGTCAAGGGGACTCCCTGTAGAGAGCATTGTGGACAGGTTACAGATGGAGCTACTTTCCAGTGTTTGGCTATCAGGGTGAGGACTCGGCTCTGTGGTGACTGCCGATGCTGCGGTATGCCCAGAAGAAGGAGGAATACCAACCTCTGTGGATGAAAGCTGTGTTGGGCTGCCATGCTGTGACAGACTGCATGGTTTGGGTCTGACAGAGCATGGAGATGGGCTACATGGTGCTGAACTGGGCCTCCGTGATACATCTGGTGTGGCTATCATGGTAGACCTGCAGGGCACTGGTGGATGGTCCTCCTCCAGTTTAGAAATGTATGGTGCAAGGTCTGATCCAGGGTTCCCCTGGTCTAGAGTCCGTTCTGCTTTTTTTGTGCGACTCTGTGGAGGTGATGTGCCAACTTGTAAGGGACTATGCCCTTCTTGTGGTGGACTATGTTGAGGCTGCAAGATAGTGCTGTTTGCGGGACTACATGACGTGTTGACCTTGTTGTCTTGTTCCGGATGGTGTGGAGGGCTTTGCTCAGGCTCGGAGGACCCTGGATGAACCGTTATGGGACTACGCAATGACTGGGCCTGACTCTGTGGTGTATGATGTTCAATGATACATGACATAGGTCTATCCAGCCCTAGACTCTGATGATCCTTTGTAGAAATAAAGGAGGTGGAACTTGGCTGCTGAGGACTCTGCTGGGCCTGTGTGGAAGAATCATTAGCAAGACTTTGGTGAAATTTAGCTGGACCAGGAGGAGATGACCTCGGACTTAATTCAAGCTCTGTTGGAACAGAGCGAGTGTGTTGTTGATGTATTCCTGGACTTGGATAAGATCTTTCCTGGGGTTCTTGTGAAACTATGTGAGTTGATGTGGGACATTCCTGTTGATCAGCATGAGTGGGGTAAGATGGTGAGAAGCTAGTTCCTAACTCTGTTGGATCAGGATGAAATGATGAAGAACTTTCCAGGTACTCTGCAGAAGCAGGGGGAGATTGACCTTTTTGGAGCTCTGCTGGTTCAGTGCGAGAAAACACAGGACTCTGATGGATTTCTTTGGGATATTGTACAGGAATTTCTTGGAGGTCTGAGAAAGATGATTCAGGACTAGGTTGGATTCCTTCCCAAGATGGTGTAGGACCTTGATGGAGATTTGTTGGAGACTGTGCAGTACTATGATGTACCTCTTGAAGACATGGTAGAAGCACTACTTCAATAGATGGAGAAGGACTTTGACAGATCTCTTCGGGAAGCAGTGCAGGACTTTGATGAGTCTTGGTTGCAGAGGGTGAGGGACTTTGATGGGTGTCCTTTGGTGATGGAGCAGGACTTTCTTTGATGTCTTTGGGAGGCGATGGAAGACTATGATGGGTCTCCTTTAGAGATGAGGGACTTTCATGAATCTCCACTTGAGACGGTGTCGGACTTTGATGGGTCTCTTCAGGAGGCGGTATGAGACTTTGATGGGTCTCTTCAGGAGGCGGTATGAGACTTTGATGGGTCTCTTCAGGAGGCGGTATGAGACTTTGATGGGTCTCTTCAGGAGGCGGTATGAGACTTTGATGGGTCTCTTCAGGAGGCGGTATGAGACTTTGATGGGTCTCTTCAGGAGGCGGTATGAGACTTTGATGGGTCTCTTCAGGAGGCGGTATGAGACTTTGATGGGTCTCTTCAGGAGGCGGGATGGGACTTTGATGGGTCTCTTCAGGAGGCGGGATGGGACTTTGATGGGTCTCTTCAGTGGGCGGGATGGGACTTTGATGGGTCTCTTCAGGAGGCGGGATGGGACTTTGATGGGTCTCTTCAGGAGGCGGGATGGGACTTTGATGGGTCTCTTCAGGAGGCGGGATGGGACTTTGATGGTTCTCTTCAGGAGGCGGTAGGGGACTTTGATGGGTCTCTTCAGGAGGCGGTAGGGGACTTTGATGGGTCTCTTCAGGAGGCGGTAGGGGACTTTGATGGGTGTCTTCAGGAGGCGGTAGGGGACTTTGATGGGTCTCTTCAGGAGGCGGGATGGGACTTTGATGAGTCTCTTCAGGAGGCGGTAGGGGACTTTGATGGGTCTCTTCAGGAGGCGGTAGGGGACTTTGATGGGTCTCTTCAGGAGGCGGTGTCGGACTTTGATGGGTCTCTTCAGGAGGCGGGATGGGACTTTGATGGGTCTCTTCAGGAGGCGGGATGGGACTTTGATGGGTCTCTTCAGGAGGCGGGATGGGACTTTGATGGGTCTCTTCAGGAGGCGGGATGGGACTTTGATGAGTCTCTTCAGGAGGCGGGATGGGACTTTGATGAGTCTCTTCAGGAGGCGGGATGGGACTTTGATGGGTCTCTTCAGGAGGCGGGATGGGACTTTGATGGGTCTCTTTAGGAGGCGGGATGGGACTTTGATGGGTCTCTTCAGGAGGCGGGATGGGACTTTGATGAGTCTCTTCAGGAGGCGGTATGGGACTTTGATGGGTCTCTTCAGGAGGCGGGATGGGACTTTGATGAGTCTCTTCAGGAGGCGGGATGGGACTTTGATGGGTCTCCTCAGGAGGCGGTATGGGACTTTGATGGGTCTCCTCAGGAGGCGGTATGGGACTTTGATGGGTCACTTCAGGAGACGGTATGAGACTTTGATGGGTCTCTTCAGGAGGCGGTAGGGGACTTTGATGGGTCTCTTCAGGAGGCGGTAGGGGACTTTGATGGGTCTCTTCAGGAGGCGGTAGGGGACTTTGATGGGTCTCTTCAGGAGGCGGTAGGGGACTTTGATGGGTCTCTTCAGGAGGCGGTAGGGGACTTTGATGGGTCTCTTCAGGAGGCGGTAGGGGACTTTGATGGGTCTCTTCCGGAGGCGGTAGGGGACTTTGATGGGTCTCTTCAGGAGGCGGTAGGGGACTTTGATGGGTCTCTTCAGGAGGCGGTAGGGGACTTTGATGGGTCTCTTCAGGAGACGGTAGGGGACTTTGATGGGTCTCTTCAGGAGGCGGTAGGGGACTTTGATGGGTCTCTTCAGGAGGCGGGATGGGACTTTGATGAGTCTCTTCAGGAGGCGGGATGGGACTTTGATGAGTCTCTTCAGGAGGCGGGATGGGACTTTGATGGGCCTCTTCAGGAGGCGGGATGGGACTTTGATGGGCCTCTTCAGGAGGCGGGATGGGACTTTGATGGGCCTCTTCAGGAGGCGGGATGGGACTTTGATGGGCCTCTTCAGGAGGCGGGATGGGACCTTGATGGGTCTCTTCAGGAGGCGGGATGGGACTTTGATGAGTCTCTTCAGGAGGCGGGATGGGACTTTGATGAGTCTCTTCAGGAGGCGGGATGGGACTTTGATGAGTCTCTTCAGGAGGCGGGATGGGACTTTGATGGGTCTCTTCAGGAGGCGGGATGGGACTTTGATGGGTCTCTTCAGGAGGCGGGATGGGACTTTGATGAGTCTCTTCAGGAGGCGGTATGAGACTTTGATGGGTCACTTCAGGAGGCGGTATGGGACTTTGATGCATCTCTTCAGGGGGCAGCGCGGGACTTTCGTGGATCTCTTCAGGAGACGGTTCAGGTTTTTCATGGATCTTTTCAGAAGGGGTTGCAGGTTTTTCATGGATCTCCTCAGGAGGCGATGCAGGACCTTTATTGACCTCTTCAGGAGGCGGTGCAAGTCCTTCATGGATCTCTTCAGGAGGCGGTGCAAGTCCTTCATGGATCTCTTCAGGAGGCGGTGTGGGACTTTGAAGGACCTCCTCAGGAGATGGTACGGGATTTTGATGAGTCTGTTCAGGAGATGGTGTGGGACTTTTATGGATCTCTTCAAGAGAGGGTGTAAGACATTGATGGATCTCTTCAGGAGGTGAAGCAGGACTTTGATGGATTTCTTCTGTAGGAGATGCAGGACTTTGATGGATTTCTTCTGTAGGAGATGCAGGACTTTGATGGATTTCTTCTGGAGGCAGTGCATGACTTTGATGGGTCTCCTTTGAAGATGTAGCAGGACTTTGATGGGTCTCTCCAGAAGATGATGCAGGACTTTGATGGATCTCTTCAGGAGGCGGTGAATGACTTTGATGAGTCTCCTTTAGAGATGAAGCAGGACATTGATGGGTCTGTTCAGGAGATGGTGCAGGACTTTGCTGAGGCTTTAAGGGAGAAGGTGAAGGGCAATGGTGATGCTCTGTGGGAACTGGTGAAGAACTCTGTTGAACTTCAGATGGTGCCAGACTTACTTGAAGTTCTTTGGGCAATGGTGAAGGGCTGTAGTGGGGGTTTTCTATAGATTGTGTAGGATCTTGGTGCAGCCCTTTAGGAGATAGTGCATGGCTATGTTGCATCTCCTCATATGCAGAACTTTGATAGATCTCTTTAGGAGATGGTGGAGGACTGTTTTGATATTTTGATGGAGATTGCACCAGGTTTTGTTGAAGATCGGTCTGAGATGGGGCAGGACTGTGTTGAACGTCTCTGATAGATGGAAGAATTTGCTGCAGGTCTGAGGGAGACGGTGCGGGACTTTTATAGATCTTTTTGGGAGATGGTGGAGGACTGTGTTGCAATTCTTCTAGAGACAGTTCAGGTGCTCCCTGATGTTTTGATGGTGATGGTGTAGGACTGTGTTGGACCTCTGTGAAACCCAGCTGAGATGAAGTAAGTCTCTGTGGTGACAGTGTTGAACAGATGAGCTGGACTGGACTGTGAGCAGTAAGACTGGTGGGTGGAGCCTCTTTGTGATTTGGAATTTGTGGCTGTGAAATGTTAGCGGGCAGGGCTGAGGTTTGGTTGATGGGTGGGGGCGAGGTAGGACTGTGCTTGATTTGCTCCGCCTCCTGAGGCCTGCAGACAGAGCAAATGTAACCCTCAGACCCCGCCCTGCCCTCCCCAGCCTGGAATGAGCATTCTGCATGAACACACCTGCAACACAGGAAACATCACACTTTAGGTTTCAGGTGTTCGACGGGCAACACCAGACTGAGAGCTGTTTACGTACCTATAGCAGCAGGTACAGGTCAGATACTCCTGTGGTTTGTACAGGTCAGGGGCGTGGCCACAGAGAGGGCAGGGCAAGGCTGGGTCACATGACTCGCACAGAAACGGGTGATTGGCCCACTGACCTGATGACCTGACATCACAGCGGAGGCAGACTCTGCAGTTCTGGGGTAAAAAGACTGAGTTCAACACTGAGACAGCTGTGTGTGCATTACTGTGAAAGGATGTGTGTGTGTTCATCTCACCTTGCAGGTCCAGCCAGAGCCCGGTATGTGATCCAGAGGAGGTGTGAGACAGTGTGTGTGGTAGACTTTATCACAACGCTCACAAACCAAAAGCACACCGTCATCCACCTGCAACCTGACAAACAAAAAGAAAGAAAAACAGCAAGAGAATGTTAAAACAGCTGTCTGAACCAGATGCTTCACGCCAACATCACCATCTAAGAGAGTTCAGGCTGTGTTGAAGAGTAAAAGACCAAATACTGACTTTCAAGGCAAGGCAAGTTTATTTTATAGAACAATTCAACAACAAGGTGATTCAAAGTGCTTCAAAGAGACATTAAAACAGAAGAAATAAAAAGCATGATTTAAAATTTAAGCAAAAGAAAGAAATAAGAACAATAGATAAAATCAGGAGTTAAAACATGATTCCGTTTTGAAACTCAAGCTTATTCAAAAGCAGCTGAAAATAGATGTTTCTTCAGCCTGGACTTAAATCCTGAGAGTTTCAGCTGATCTGAGGCTTTCTGGGAGTTTGTTCCAGACATGTGGAGCATAGAAGCTGAATGCAGCTTCTCCAGGTCTGGTTCTGACTCTGGGAACTGATAAAGAACCGGATCCAGATGACCTGAGGGGTCTGGGAGGTTCATACTGGGTCAGGAGGTCACTGATGTATTTTGGACCATTCAGAGCTTTATGGACCAGCATCAGAACTTTAAAGTCTATCCTCTGATGGACCGGCATCAGAACTTTAAAGTCTATCCTCTGATGGACCGGCATCAGAACCTTAAAGTCTATCCTCTGATGGACCGGCATCAGAACTTTAAAGTCTATCCTCTGATGGACCGGCATCAGAACCTTAAAGTCTATCCTCTGATGGACCAGCATCAGAACTTTAAAGTCTATCCTCTGATGGACCGGCATCAGAACCTTAAAGTCTATCCTCTGATGGACCGGCATCAGAACTTTAAAGTCTATCCTCTGATGGACCGGCATCAGAACTTTAAAGTCTATCCTCTGATGGACCAGCATCAGAACCTTAAAGTCTATCCTCTGATGGACCGGCATCAGAACTTTAAAGTCTATCCTCTGATGGACCGGCAGCAGAACTTTAAAGTCTATCCTCTGATGGACCGGCATCAGAACTTTAAAGTCTATCCTCTGATGGAGCAGCATCAGAACTTTAAAGTCTATCCTCTGATGGACCGGCAGCAGAACTTTAAAGTCTATCCTCTGATGGACCAGCATCAGAACTTTAAAGTCTATCCTCTGATGGACCGGCATCAGAACTTTAAAGTCTATCCTCTGATGGACCAGGATCAGAACTTTAAAGTCTATCCTCTGATGGACCGGCATCAGAACTTTAAAGTCTATCCTCTGATGGACCGGCATCAGAACTTTAAAGTCTATCCTCTGATGGACCGGCATCAGAACTTTAAAGTCTATCCTCTGATGGACCGGCAGCAGAACTTTAAAGTCTATCCTCTGATGGACCGGCATCAGAACTTTAAAGTCTATCCTCTGATGGACCGGCATCAGAACTTTAAAGTCTATCCTCTGATGGACCGGCATCAGAACTTTAAAGTCTATCCTCTGATGGACCAGGATCAGAACTTTAAAGTCTATCCTCTGATGGACCAGCATCAGAACTTTAAAGTCTATCCTCTGATGGACCGGCATCAGAACTTTAAAGTCTATCCTCTGATGGACCGGCATCAGAACTTTAAAGTCTATCCTCTGATGGACCGGCATCAGAACTTTAAAGTCTATCCTCTGATGGACCGGCATCAGAACTTTAAAGTCTATCCTCTGATGGACCGGCATCAGAACCTTAAAGTCTATCCTCTGATGGACCGGCATCAGAACCTTAAAGTCTATCCTCTGATGGACCGGCATCAGAGCTTTAAAGTCTATCCTCTGATGGACCGGCATCAGAACTTTAAAGTCTATCCTCTGATGGACCGGCATCAGAGCTTTAAAGTCTATCCTCTGATGGACCGGCAGCAGAACTTTAAAGTCTATCCTCTGATGGACCGGCATCAGAACTTTAAAGTCTATCCTCTGATGGACCGGCATCAGAACTTTAAAGTCTATCCTCTGATGGACCGGCATCAGAACTTTAAAGTCTATCCTCTGATGGACCGGCATCAGAACCTTAAAGTCTATCCTCTGATGGACCGGCATCAGAACCTTAAAGTCTATCCTCTGATGGACCGGCATCAGAGCTTTAAAGTCTATCCTCTGATGGACCGGCATCAGAACTTTAAAGTCTATCCTCTGATGGACCGGCATCAGAGCTTTAAAGTCTATCCTCTGATGGACCGGCAGCAGAACTTTAAAGTCTATCCTCTGATGGACCAGCATCAGAACTTTAAAGTCTATCCTCTGATGGACCGGCAGCCGGTGGAAAGACCTCACAGCTGGACTGATGTGCTCCACTTCTTTGGTCTCAGTAGGACTCCAGCAGCTGAGTTCTGGATGAGCTGCAGGTGTCTAACGGACTTTTTAAAGATGCTTTTACAATAATCAAACCGACTAAAGATGAATGCAGGGACCGGTTTCTCCAGGTCCTGCTGAGACATCAGATCTTTTAGCCTTGATATATCCAAGCTCCTTAGAATTGTACAAACTCTGTTTCTGCCTCATATTCTGTATTTATATTCATGTTTGACCATGTTTCAGTAAATCTCTGCCGCTGTTTCCTGTTTTCATGGAAATATGTAAAGAAATGAGGGAATACAAATGTGTGTCTGTATATAGCCAACAGCTTTAACCTTTAATAACAAGTTTTACAAACCTTTTTCATGTTTAAATATAGAGCAGGAGTTCATGTTGGTGAGACAGTAAAAACATCAAAGACGGTTTGTGTTACCTGCAGCTGCGACACACTCGACACTGAGGACACTGCCAGCCGGCCCGACACAGAGGGGAGGGGCTCAGAGGTGGGTCCAGGCAGCGGCCATGGTAACGGTTACCACAGCAACAGCACATCAACAGGCCACCGGGTTCATCGCCGCCGGAACACGACACGCAGCGCGAGGAGCCTGCAGAAACGCAAAGTTTACAGCCAGAAAGAGAGCAGGACGACGCCACAGAAGAACAGAGGTGCGGTCTTTGGCCTGTACCCGTCTGAGCGTGTCTGGGACACAGCGCGAGTCGCTGGTTCCACTCCTGATGAGCTCCGGCAGCAGCGGCGCAGGGGAAATGGTAGCTCCGCCCACAGCCGGTCTCTTGGCAACGCAGCGATGCACCAAGTCGCCGGCAGAATACGCACATCTGGACAGAGGGGGAGAGGGTAGAGCTTAGAGATGGTGTGGAATAATCGATAGATTCGTCTCCATCTGCATTACTCATCCACCTTTAAACAGGTTTAAATCTGAGGCCACATTCAGTTCATCCAACTCACATCATTCACTTCACAGCCCTCATAGCACTGAGGCCCAGGACTTCCAGCTCCATCTCTCCAGTAAATTCTGTTCACACACCTTCCCTAAGCTCAACTTCTTCTAACTGGTACCGAATCAACTCAATCCAAAGCTGTCTGTGTGTCATCCTCAACAATACACCATCACTAGCATTACTCAGACCGTATACTTCCATCTAAACAAAAGTCATTGTCTCCGCCCCCTCTCATCCCCTGTACCACCGCCATCTTTGTTCATAGCCGTGTCACTTCCTGAATCGACTACTTCAGATCCCTTCTTTCACCACATCACCCCCGTTCTGCTGCAGCTTCACTGGCTCCCAAAACTCTTAACCACCTCAGAAGTTTTAACCCCTGAAGCCCCGCCCCCTGAATAACTGGCTGAAAGTCCCAGATTACCATCAGATCTTCTTTCTACCACCAGATAACAGACATGTTTTATCTGAATTATCCCTGAATTAAGGGGTCTTCATGTTCAAATTGTTCCAGTAAACTGACAAATTAAATTAAATTAACAGGAAGTGTTTGGCCGTTAGCTCATGCAGCTAACAGGAAGTGTTTGGCCGTTAGCTCATGCAGCTAAAAGGAAGCGTTTGGCCGTTAGCTCATGCAGCTAAAAGGAAGCGTTTGGCCGTTAGCTCATGCAGCTAACAGGAAGTGTTTGGCCGTTAGCTCATGCAGCTAACAGGAAGTGTTTGGCCGTTAGCTCATGCAGCTAACAGGAAGCGTTTGGCCGTTAGCTCATGCAGCTAACAGGAAGTGTTCGGCCGTTAGCTCATGCAGCTAACAGGAAGTGTTCGGCCGTTAGCTCATGCAGCTAACAGGAAGTGTTCGGCCGTTAGCTCATGCAGCTAACAGGAAGTGTTCGGCCGTTAGCTCATGCAGCTAACAGGAAGTGTTCGGCCGTTAGCTCATGCAGCTAACAGGAAGTGTTTGGCCGTTAGCTCATGCAGCTAACAGGAAGTGTTTGGCCGTTAGCTCATGCAGCTAACAGGAAGTGTTTGGCCGTTAGCTCATGCAGCTAACAGGAAGTGTTTGGCCGTTAGCTCATGCAGCTAACAGGAAGTGTTTGGCCGTTAGCTCATGCAGCTAACAGGAAGTGTTTGGCCGTTAGCTCATGCAGCTAACAGGAAGTGTTTGACCGTTAGCTCATGCAGCTAACAGGAAGTGTTTGGCCGTTAGCTCACAGCTAACAGGAAGTGTTTATATGGAAGATGTCTGGGTGAAATTTAGAGAAAATGAATCAAAATATTTAACAAGAGAAGATGTTTTGTCGAGGAGACAGATGTTGAGCTGCTGTTCCTCCTCCTAACTGATGATTTCTGGCCATTTTACTGATGTTCATAGTTGTTCACGATTCAGAAAACGATCAAATAGGAAAAAATAAAAGGAAAACGTGGAAATGTTCAAAGTCCAATGTTCACTAAAGGTTGTGGAATCCAAGACGTTACCAGGCAATGACATCATCAGTGATGTCAGCACACCTAAATGAGGTGATTAACCTTTATAAACTTTGGGTCCCACTCAGTATATTTCCCATTTACAGTTTCCCTTTCATCTCGGACCATTTTTAAGATGCAGCCTTTGGAAACCTTCAACTGAAACCCACCTGAGTGCTTCCTGAGTCGATGGCTTTGTCCACGTAGAGCAGTGATTGGCCCTCGCCTCGACGCACCCCCTCTGACCAGGCGGCGCACTGCAGGTGAGCGCAGCACTGACCTGGACACACACACACGGTCAGGTAAACATGCACAGTGACAGCAGGAGGAGGAGGAGGAGGAGGCTTTACCTGTGGGGTCGAACAGTGATTGGACATTGATGTCATGTGGAAGGCCGATGGGTCCGAGCTGCTTCATGAACTCTGTGGAAGACTCTTCATCTGAAACATCAGCACACAGGTTAACACACACACACACTGCGGATCAATCAGTCTGATCACGACATAATCAGCTGCTGAAAGAAGGAAAATGACTCACCACACTGTTCTGGACTGCTGCAACTGCACACACACACACAGGGTTAATCCATCACCATGTCTGGACCAATCAGATCTTCTCTAAGTAAACAGGAAATGAGGTCACTCACGTGGGCGGGGCCTGGTCACAGCGATAGCAGTGATCGTGGCAGTCGTTGTCCCGGTCGGAGGAGGCGCGGCGGTTCAAGATGTGTAGTGGGATGTAGCCGGGCGTTGGGCCGAACACCACCAGGCGACCCTGGCCCAGAGGAGGCTGGTCACCACGGTAACAGAAGGCACACTGCTTCACACTGTTGGACAAAAGGACGGTAGTTGTTACCTGAGTGGTGTCACCTGCTGGCTTTCAGATTTATAAATCCCTTCATCTGAACCAGTCGCCTTAAAACACAGCCTCAGAAGTGTCAAACACCTCAGGATAGCCACGGGTGTTCCTCAGGGCTCAGTCTTGGTGCCATTCCTTTTTAAAAAATCTTATATACAAGCCAAATTAAATTTTTATGCTGATGATGCATTGATGTACTGTTCTGTATCTTCACCCAATAAGGCCCTAAGCCCAATAAGCTACAACAGGCTTTGAATACTGTCCAGCATAATTTGTGCAAGTTAAAACTTGTTCTGAATGCTCCAGTTGGATGGAGCAAACATCTTCCACTGGCTAACGTCTTACACTAGCTAACACCTCACACTGGCTAACTAGTTAACGTCTTACAATGGCTCACAGGCTAACTGGCTAACATCTTCCACAGGCTAATGTCTTTCACTGGCTAACGTCTTTCACAGGCTAACGTATTCCACTGGCTAATGTCTTTCACTGGGTGACATCTTTCGCTGGCTAATGTCTTTCGCTGGCTAACGTCTTTCGCTGGCTAACGTCTTTCGCTGGCTAACGTCTTTCGCTGGCTAACGTCTTCCACTGGCTAACGTCTTCCACTGGCTAACGTCTTTCACTGGCTAACGTCTTTCACTGGCTAACGTCTTTCACTGGCTAACGTCTTTCACTGGCTAACGTCTTTCACTGGCTAACGTCTTTCACTGGCTAACGTCTTTCACTGGCTAACGTCTTCCACAGGCTAACGTCTTCCACAGGCTAACGTCTTTCACTGGCTAACGTCTTTCACTGGCTAACGTCTTTCACTGGCTAACGTCTTTCACTGGCTAACGTCTTTCACTGGCTAACGTCTTCCACAGGCTAACGTCTTCCACAGGCTAACGTCTTTCACTGGCTAACGTCTTTCACTGGCTAACGTCTTTCACTGGCTAACGTCTTTCACTGGCTAACGTCTTTCACTGGCTAACGTCTTTCACTGGCTAACGTCTTTCACAGGCTAACGTATTCCACTGGCTAATGTCTTTCACTGGGTGACATCTTTCGCTGGCTAACGTCTTTCGCTGGCTAACGTCTTTCGCTGGCTAACGTCTTTCGCTGGCTAACGTCTTTCGCTGGCTAACGTCTTTCGCTGGCTAACGTCTTTCGCTGGCTAACGTCTTTCACTGGCTAACGTCTTTCACTGGCTAACGTCTTTCACTGGCTAACGTCTTCCACTGGCTAACGTCTTTCACTGGCTAACGTCTTTCACTGGCTAACGTCTTTCACTGGCTAACGTCTTTCACTGGCTAACGTCTTTCACTGGCTAACGTCTTCCACAGGCTAACGTCTTCCACAGGCTAACGTCTTTCACTGGCTAACGTCTTTCACTGGCTAACGTCTTTCACTGGCTAACGTCTTTCACTGGCTAACGTCTTTCACTGGCTAACGTCTTTCACTGGCTAACGTCTTTCACTGGCTAACGTCTTTCACTGGCTAACGTCTTTCACTGGCTAACATCTTTCACTGGCTAACATCTTTCACTGGCTAACATCTTTCACTGGCTAACATCTTTCACTGGCTAACATCTTTCACTGGCTAACATCTTTCAGTGGCTAACATCTTCCACAGGCTAATGTCTTTCACGGGCTGAGGTCTGTGTTCTTATCCATCATGTTCGGAGACGTGTTCTGTCTCAGATTTGTGATGAACCCAATCGAGAGTAATGTATACGTCACAGAAATTTCCATTTGACCGTTCAGACTGAGGTCACATTGCAACAAATCCAATCTGCATCCGATTTATGAGCACATACTAAAGTGTCCCAAGTAGGAATTGCTAACAATCGGTTTCCGTGTGACTTATGCTGTTCACACGGTCATGAAAAAAAGTCAGATCCGACGTACATTACGGATTTGGGCCACATTTGAGATGCAGTTGAACAACCAGCGTCTCAGGTGTGTGAGCGGTGGTGCTGAAGTGTCACCGTCTTGTTAGTTGACCCTGAACTGAGCCTAAACCCGATTCTGATTTGACCCACAGAGGGTACAGCACATACTCTGGCTCACCGATTTTTGGCGTGTTCCAGGATGGGGGTGGGCGAGCCCCCCGAGTCCTCCGAAAGAGAGCGCTGGAACAGGGGGGACAGTGAGTCCTCGTCCTCCAGCTGCAGGCACGGGGACACCGGAGGACTGGAACGTGGACTCGTGGCAGGACTCTGCTCCATAGGTCTGGCCCCGCCCCCTTCTGTCTCCACAGTTGCGGGGGTGTGGCTCGGGCTAGACCGGTCCTCTTCCACTGGTTCAGGATCTGGTCCGTGAGCGAGGATCAGGTCTGGGGACAAGGGAGGGGGGGTGACCCGAGGGTCTTCCCCAGGACTGGGGGCCGGGAGAGGGGCTGCAGGAGTAGGACTTGGTTTGTCCTCCTCCTCAGCACCAGGAGCTGGTTCTGGGCTGGACTTAGGGGCTGGGGGGTCGGGGTCGGGGTCAGGGAGACCTGGGTTGGGATCTAGCTCAGGTTGTGGACTGAGCCTGTCCTGGCTGGGTTCAGGTTCAGGTTCAGTGTTTGTGATGGATTTTCTCCTGGAGGAGGACCGCCGACGTCCTGTTGACTTCACCACCACCTCCTTCTCCTCCTTCGACTCCTCTGTGGAACACACACAGAAGCCATCAGACCACAGAACCGATGTAACACAACAGGACAGACCCAGGAGCACCAAGGAAGCCCCTCAGCTGTGCTGCCAACCAAGCTGCATTGTGGGTAATGTAGTGTTAGTGTCTCATCACACCTCAACTTTTTACAACTGGAATTCAACGACTGAAACTGTATCCGAGATCAATACAAAAACGTATAAAAGGTTGAAAAAATATATGTTTATGTGATGATAAATGCTACAAAATTAAATAACAGATACATTTGTGCCCAAATTAAACATGGACTGCTTCTACAGTTTGGGTCAGTACAACGCAGGACTGGCAGCAAAACTTTTCCTAAAAGTGGGATCGATACCGACCCTCCGTGGGGAAAGGACACGATGTAAAGAGTTCTTTGTGTTCATTTCGTCCGATTACCACGAGCTAATGCTAACCGCTAGTTCAGTAACATACAAACGATGACTCAAACGTTTATGGTTGCAACGGTTTGTGGGCAGCAAGGACCAGTGCTCGTGCTCAACTGTTGTCATGGCAGCCTGCCGCCGAACTGAGGTCGGAACATTGGGCGGAAAAAGGGGGCGGAGTGTGAGCAGCGGCACGAAAACCGACCGCCTCAGCGCTGAGTGCAACAGACCGTTTATATAGAGGGCTGGAAAAGGGGTTTAATAGCTGCTCTCCTTTCATTTTAAACTGTATACATTCATGCTTGTGTTCACATTTCTTTTTCTTTACTTTCTTTGTTATTTGTTACTTATTTATTTCTGTATTACTTTCCTTTACATCGCATTGATTTAATTCCCTACAAAATATCTATTTCTTTATTTTACTTTTATTCCACCATTCATTTTTTAACATGCATACATTTCCCCCCTTACTTATTTCCACATGTCCACTTGTTTCCTTGTTTCCTTTTTACATTGCTGTACATGCATCCCTGTATGTCCATGTATGCGTTTCTGCCTCATTATGCAAATATGGGGGGGGGGGGTTGTTGGATTGCACAATAACTGTTTCAGAAGATGGTTCCTGAAACTAAAAGTAGCTAAAATGGGGCTTCTGGTGCTGAAGCTCGTGTTCTTTCAGTCACTGATTGGTCTGCTTAAAATATATATATATATATATATATATATATATATATATAGGTTAAAGCTAAAGCTTCCCCACGTCCTGTTTCTGTTTCTGTGGCTGTGAACCACTGGTGTCTGGGACACGGTTTATGATTCAGACGGGTGCGTGTGGTCAAACTAGGGGACGTTTTCTGGCCAATCACCGACCTGTTAAAAGCCTGACCTGCTGATTCTGGTTTTGGCCGATTTCTTTATTTTTCTTAATAACTGACACCGTCAGGTGTTATAAGGTCAATGAGTGTCATTATTGTCTCAAACTTATTTTATTTAACAAAAATTGAACAATACCCGTGTTTCCTTTAAATGTTAAGATTAGAAGTTAAGATAAAAAGGTATAAAGGTTCATGTTTCAAAGATTTGAGTGTCAGAGTGGGCGCTCTGTGGCTTTATTTTCAGCTTTGTTGGTTTTTCCTTCATATCGTTAACTCAGATGAAGCAAAAGGTTCACATTTATGTTTCTGAAGTGATTCCTACGCTTTGGAAAACATTTATCTGCAAGTAACACCGTGCACAATTATTGAAAGCTTGCTTTTTTGTAAAGTATTATTTGATAAAGGTTTATAGGACATGTGTTCTGATAGCTTATGCTAGCTGCTAATTCTGTCAATTATTTTGGTCATTGATGTTTAAGGAAAATGCTGATTGTGTTTCTGTTTTAACCCCTAAGCCAAAGGACTTCATTAAAGAACAAGAACAGCCTCGTCTTTATAGGAGGACCTTTACCTGTCCAGCTTTGACTGAGCAGTACAATACCCGTGAAACCATACAAACTTGTTTTAACTCCATGTCAGACCTCATCACAGCAGAGAAAAAGGGACAGCGGCTGATTTTCAGACCTTTGCAGAAGGAGATAAGATCGGCCATAACTAAGGAAATCGGGTCAAACACACACCTGTCCTCTGAGGTACATTCTTCTCCGTGTCATCTGTGCTCTCTTCATCCTCTACCTGTGCTCGGCCTCGGCTCCGCCCCCTGCGAATGAAACAATAAAACACACGTCATGGCGGGTGTTCTGTTGAAGCTCAACTCTTATTAGACGCCATAAAAACAGGCCGATTTCACACATTTTGCTCCGTTCAGAGCGTCACTTTATCACGATTTGCATTGTGTTCCCCGAACACTTTAAAGGTGCAGAGGAGGGCTGTGCAGGTAAGATCCCACACCTGAGAACAGCATGGACTCCAGAACCAGGACGCCCTAACCTGCGTGGTGCCACCCAACATGCAGCAGTTTTAACCAGAGATGCAGATGTTGCAGTTTTTGTGACGCTGTCAGGACCAAAGCCCGGTTCTAATGAGGCAGAGCCTCATTTCTGTGACCCGGTTAGGCTTGGGACGAAGGCACGACCGCACATGTGTGTGTGCGGCAGTAGAATCCAGCCCACACCCCCTTCTCACTGCTCGTTACCCAGCATGCACCTCCACCACTTCCTCCCAACATGTGTCACCACAACACACACACATGTGGACTCCTATCTCTCTGAGGACCGACTGACACCCTGCACTTCCAGTATCTCAGGCCTCTGGTTCTGAGCAGAACCTGATTAGGTTGAGTTAGTTTGGATCTGAAACTCTGAAAACATTCAGTGAGGAACATTTTCTGCCCCGCTGTGTTTGATCCTCCATTCACAGGTGAAAATGTTCTGAAAAAAGAAAAAAAAAAAGGGCGGTTCCAGTGATCCAGCTTGTAATGAACCTCAGAACTCCAAAATCCAAACTGGATTCCAGTGACCCACAGTGAAGTCATGATGGTCCATTTCGAGGGTCCAACAGAGCAAGAGTGAAGAGTTCGAGTAAAACAGAATTTTGTGCTGACATCACTGATGACATCACCACATGATGGCGTCTTATACTGAACATTGGATTCTGAACACATTCCTTTTTTATCCTTTTCTGAATTCATGAACACAACTATGAACAAAGCTGCTCCCACTTCTGATCTTCTTCATGTTTTCTGTCATTTTATCCACAGAAAAAACAGAAAAATCAGTAAAATGAACGTCAGGAAGAATCAGTAAAATGTCTTTAATCAGATCCTGATTCTTCAGTGTCTGAGTGGCAGAGAACTGGTGTTCATATCTGTGAGTTTCATCTGTTCATATCTGTGAGTTTCATCTGTTCATATCTGTGAGTTTCATCTGTTCATATCTGTGAGTTTCATCTGTTCTCAGAGTCCAGAAATCCTCAGTTAGGAGGAGGAACAGCAGCTCAGCATCTGTCTCCTCGACAGCCAACAGGCTCATCAAAGTGTCTGATCCCGATTTAAAACTCAATGATGTTTCAGATGTGATTCTGAAAACCGTGCTGAACATCACCAACACCTGTGAAACTACAGCTCAACAGGAACAACCTCACAGGCGCCGCCCTGCAGGAGTCATGCGACCAACAAACACTCACTTTTTTCTTGATTTGGAAGGTGGAGGCGGTGGCGGAGGAGGAGGCGGCGTTGGAGGCGCAGATCGGCCGTTGCTCCCATCTTTCCGGGGTCGCCCGCGAGGCCGCTTCTCAGGGGCGGGGCTTATAGCTGCGGCTTTGGCCAGTTGAGCGCTGCGTCCGGCACGAGTGACTGGAGGGGGCGGTCCTCTATCCCGTGGCTCCTGAGACTCAGACGGCATTCTGTGGTAGGAACAGAAAATGGGTCAAACAGATGGTTAAAGGCCTCGGTTACTGAAACAACCACAGAGTTTATTACGATGATTCACTGATCAGGGAAGGTGGGAGGGACCGAACAAAAAGATGGACGGGTTAATGTGAGGCGTGCAAAGTCACAGACGACAACAACTATACTGCCAACAAAAACAACAACAACAACAACGATGCTAATGATAACAAGACTGGAGACAACAACAGTGGGCACTACAAGACTGGAGATTACCACAGCAACACCAATGAATACAAGAACAGCAACGATGGAGACGACTAAAACACTGGAGACAAAAAAATAACAACAACACTGGAGAAAACACTGGAGATAACGACAACAACACTGGGAATAAGAACACTGAAGACAATAACAACACTGGAGATGACAACAGCAACAACACTGGAGATAACGACAACAACAACACTGAACATAATGACAACACTGGAGATGACAACAACACCGGGAATAACAACACTGAAGATAAAGACATCAGTGGACATGACAACAACAACACTGGAGACAACGACGACAACAACACTGGAGACGACGACGACAACACTGGAGACAACGACAACAACACTGGAGACAACAACACTGGAGACAACGACGACAACACTGGAGACAACGACGACAACACTGGAGATAATAACGACAACAACAACACTGGAGACACCGACGACAACACTGGAGACAACGACAACAACACTGGAGATAATAACAACAACAACACTGGAGACAACAACGACAACAACACTGGAGACAACGACGACAACACTGGAGACAACGACAACAACACTGGAGACAACAACGACAACAACACTGGAGACAACGACGACAACACTGGAGACAACGACAACAACACTGGAGACAACAACACTGGAGACAACGACGACAACACTGGAGACACCGACGACAACACTGGAGACAACGACGACAACACTGGAGACAACGACAACAACACTGGAGATAATAACAACAACAACACTGGAGACAACAACGACAACAACACTGGAGACAACGACGACAACACTGGAGATAATAACAACAACACTGGAGACAACAACGACAACACTGGAGATAACGACAACACTGGAGAAAACAACAACAACAACACTGGAGACAACGACGACAACACTGGAGACAACGACAACAACACTGGAGATAATAACAACAACAACACTGGAGAAAACAACAACAACAACACTGGAGATAACGACAACAACAACACTGAACATAATGACAACACTGGAGATGACAACAACACCGGGAATAACAACACTGAAGATAAAGACAACAGTGGACATGACAACAACAACACTGGAGACAACGACGACAACAACACTGGAGACGACGACGACAACACTGGAGACAACGACAACAACACTGGAGACAACAACACTGGAGACAACGACGACAACACTGGAGACAACGACGACAACACTGGAGATAATAACGACAACAACAACACTGGAGACACCGACGACAACACTGGAGACAACGACGACAACACTGGAGACAACGACGACAACACTGGAGACAACGACAACAACACTGGAGATAATAACAACAACAACACTGGAGACAACAACGACAACAACACTGGAGACAACGACGACAACACTGGAGACAACGACAACAACACTGGAGACAACAACACTGGAGACAACGACGACAACACTGGAGACAACGACGACAACACTGGAGACAACGACAACAACAACACTGGAGACACCGACGACAACACTGGAGACAACGACGACAACACTGGAGACAACGACGACAACACTGGAGATAACGACGACAACACTGGAGACAACGACGACAACACTGGAGACAACGACAACAACACTGGAGATAATAACAACAACAACACTGGAGACAACAACGACAACAACACTGGAGACAACGACGACAACACTGGAGATAATAACAACAACACTGGAGACAACAACGACAACACTGGAGATAACGACAACACTGGAGAAAACAACAACAACAACACTGGAGACAACGACAACAACACTGGAGACAACGACGACAACACTGGAGACAACGACGACAACACTGGAGACAACGACGACAACACTGGAGATAACGACGACAACAACACTGGAGATAATAACAACAACAACACTGGAGACAACAACGACAACAACACTGGAGACAACGACGACAACACTGGAGATAATAACAACAACACTGGAGACAACAACGACAACACTGGAGATAACGACAACACTGGAGAAAACAACAACAACAACACTGGAGACAACGACAACAACACTGGAGACAACGACGACAACACTGGAGACAACGACGACAACACTGGAGACAACGACGACAACACTGGAGATAACGACGACAACAACACTGGAGATAATAACAACGACAACACTGGAGACAACAACGACAACACTGGAGATAATAACAACAACACTGGAGATAATAACAACAACACTGGAGATAACGACAACAACACTGGAGACAACAACGACAACAACACTGGAGACAACAACGACAACAACACTGGAGACAACGACGACAACACTGGAGATAATAACAACAACACTGGAGACAACAACGACAACACTGGAGATAACGACAACACTGGAGAAAACAACAACAACAACACTGGAGACAACGACAACAACACTGGAGACAACGACGACAACACTGGAGACAACGACGACAACACTGGAGACAACGACGACAACACTGGAGATAACGACGACAACAACACTGGAGATAATAACAACGACAACACTGGAGACAACAACGACAACACTGGAGATAATAACAACAACACTGGAGATAATAACAACAACACTGGAGATAATAACGACAACAACACTGGAGACAACAACGACAACAACACTGGAGATAACGACAACAACACTGGAGATAACGACAACAACACTGGAGATAACAACGACAACACTGGAGATAACAACGACAACACTGGAGATAACAACGACAACACTGGAGATAACAACGACAACACTGGAGATAACAACGACAACACTGGAGATAACAACGACGACAACAACGACAACACTGGAGATAATAACAACAACACTGGAGATAATAACAACAACAACACTGGAGACAACAACGACAACAACACTGGAGATAACGACAACAACACTGGAGATAACAACGACAACACTGGAGATAACAACGACAACACTGGAGATAACAACGACAACACTGGAGATAACAACGACAACACTGGAGATAACAACGACAACACTGGAGATAACAACGACAACACTGGAGATAACAACGACAACACTGGAGATAACAACGACAACACTGGAGATAACAACGACAACACTGGAGATAACAACGACAACACTGGAGACAACAACGACAACAACACTGGAGATAACAACGACAACACTGGAGACAACAACGACAACACTGGAGATAATAACAACAACACTGGAGATAATAACAACAACACTGGAGATAACAACGACAACACTGGAGATAATGACGACAACACTGGAGACAACAACGACAACAACACTGGAGATAACAACGACAACAACACTGGAGACAACAACGACAACACTGGAGACAACAACGACAACACTGGAGACAACAACGACAACACTGGAGATAATAACAACAACACTGGAGATAATAACAACAACACTGGAGATAACGACAACAACACTGGAGATAACAACAACAACACTGGAGATAATGACGACAACACTGGAGATAATAACAACAACACTGGAGACAACAACGACGACAACACTGGAGACAACGACGACGACAACACTGGAGACAACAACGACGACAACACTGGAGATAACGACAACACTGGAGATAATGACGACACTGGAGATAATGACGACAACACTGGAGATAATGACGACAACACTGGAGACAACAACGACAACAACACTGGAGACAACAACAACACTGGAGACAACAACGACAACAACACTGGAGACAACGACGACGACAACACTGGAGACAACAACGACGACAACACTGGAGATAACAACGACGACAACACTGGAGATAACAACAACAACACTGGAGATAACAACGACAACACTGGAGATAATAACAACAACACTGGAGATAACAACGACAACACTGGAGATGACGACAACACTGGAGATAATAACAACAACACTGGAGATAACAACGACAACACTGGAGATGACGACAACACTGGAGACAACACTAGAGATAACGACGACAACAACACTGGAGACAACAACGACGACAACACTGGAGATAACAACGACGACAACACTGGAGATAACAACAACAACACTGGAGATAACAACGACAACACTGGAGATAACGACAACAACACTGGAGATAACAACGACAACAACACTGGAGATAACAACACTGGAGACAACAACGACGACAACACTGGAGATAACAACGACGACAACACTGGAGATAACAACAACAACACTGGAGATAACGACGACAACACTGGAGATAACAACAACAACACTGGAGATAACAACGACAACACTGGAGATGACGACAACACTGGAGACAACACTAGAGATAACGACGACAACAACACTGGAGACAACAACACTGGAGACAACAACGACGACAACACTGGAGATAACAACGACGACAACACTGGAGATAACAACAACAACACTGGAGATAACAACGACAACACTGGAGATAACGACAACAACACTGGAGATAACGACAACAACACTGGAGATAACAACGACAACAACACTGGAGACAACAACGACGACAACACTGGAGATAACAACAACAACACTGGAGATAACAACGACGACAACACTGGAGATAACGACAACAACACTGGAGACAACAACGACGACAACACTGGAGATAACAACAACAACACTGGAGATAACAACAACAACAACACTGGAGATAATAACAACAGCAACACTGGAGATAACGACGACAACAACACTGGAGACAACAACGACGACAACACTGGAGATAACGACAACAACACTGGAGACAACGACGACAACACTGGAGATAACGACGACAACACTGGAGATAACAACAACAACACTGGAGATAACAACAACAACAACACTGGAGACAACAACAACAACAACACTGGAGACAACAACGACGACAACACTGGAGATAACGACAACAACACTGGAGACAACAACGACGACAACACTGGAGATAACAACGACGACAACACTGGAGATAACGACAACAACACTGGAGACAACAACGACGACAACACTGGAGATAACGACAACAACACTGGAGACAACAACGACAACAACACTGGAGATAACAACGACGACAACACTGGAGATAACGACAACAACACTGGAGACAACAACGACGACAACACTGGAGATAACGACAACAACACTGGAGACAACAACGACAACAACACTGGAGATAACGACAACAACACTGGAGACAACAACGACAACAACACTGGAGATAATGACGACAACACTGGAGACAACAACGACAACAACGGAGATAATAACAACAACACTGGAGACAACGACGACAACACTGGAGACAACGACGACGACAACACTGGAGATAACGACAACACTGGAGATAATGACGACAACACTGGAGATAATGACGACAACACTGGAGATAATGACGACAACACTGGAGATAATGACGACAACACTGGAGATAATGACGACAACACTGGAGATAACAACGACGACAACACTGGAGATAACGACAACACTGGAGATAATGACGACAACACTGGAGATAACGACGACGACAACACTGGAGATAACGACGACAACACTGGAGATAACGACGACAACACTGGAGATAACGACGACAACACTGGAGATAACGACGACAACACTGGAGATAACGACGACAACACTGGAGATAATGACGACAACACTGGAGATAATGACGACAACAACACTGGAGATAATGACGACAACAACACTGGAGATAATGACAACAACACTGGAGATAATGACGACAACACTGGAGATAATGACGACAACACTGGAGATAATGACGACAACACTGGAGATAATAACAACAACACTGGAGACAACAACGACGACAACACTGGAGACAACAACGACGACAACACTGGAGATAACGACGACAACACTGGAGATAATAACAACAACACTGGAGATAATAACACTATAGTACTTATAGATAATACTTATAGACGGATTACTTTTGGATGGATTACCAGGTGTGTGCACTGATTTATCTAAAAGTTGTTTTTTTATTGCTGGTTAAATAAAGTTTTGAATGAATGATTAAACTAAACAAATCTGATGAGATCTTTTCAAACGTACAGAAACAACGGTTCTGAAGGGAGGCAGCCAGCGGCCCGGAGCTCCCACCTGCTCAGACTGCTTTGTGCTGATGTAAACCGGCTGGAGCTTTCATGCATTCATGCAAATCAAACAGTCTGAAGCTCCCATTTAAATTCAACAGAAACCCAACAGCACAGCGACGGCGCCATCCGACGTCTTCTCTGGTGCCGGTCACTCTGATCCGGACAGAGGACCGGACCTGACCCACAGAACACCGGACCTGACCCACAGAGGACCGGACCCAACCCACAGCGGACCGAACCTGACCCACAGAGGACCGGACCTGACCCACAGAGGACCGAACCTGACCCACAGCGGACCGAACCTGACCCACAGAGGACCGGACCCAACCCACAGCGGACCGAACCTGACCCACAGAGGACCGGACCTGACCCACAGAGGACCGGACCCACAGAGGACCTGACCTGACCCACAGCGGACCGGGGCTGACCCACAGCGGACCGAACCTGACCCACAGAGGACCGGACCTGACCCACAGAGGACCGGACCCACAGAGGACCGGACCCAACCCACAGCGGACCGAACCTGACCCACAGAGGACCGAACCTGACCCACAGAGGACCGGACCTGACCCACAGAGGACCGGACCTGACCCACAGAGGACCGGACCCACAGAGGACCTGACCTGACCCACAGCGGACCGGGGCTGACCCACAGAGGACCGGACCTGACCCACAGAGGACCGGACCTGACCCACAGAGGACCTGACCCACAGAGGACCGGACCTGACCCACAGAGGACCGGACCCAACCCACAGCGGACCGAACCTGACCCACAGAGGACCGGACCTGACCCACAGAGGACCTGACCTGACCCACAGCGGACCGGACCTGACCCACAGAGGACCGGACCTGACCCACAGAGGACCGGACCTGACCCACAGAGGACCGGACCCAACCCACAGCGGACCGAACCTGACCCACAGAGGACCGGACCTGACCCACAGCGGACCGGACCTGACCCACAGAGGACCGAACCTGACCCACAGCGGACCGAACCTGACCCACAGAGGACCGGACCTGACCCACAGAGGACCGGACCCAACCCACAGCGGACCGAACCTGACCCACAGAGGACCGGACCTGACCCACAGAGGACCGAACCTGACCCACAGCGGACCGAACCTGACCCACAGAGGACCGGACCCACAGAGGACCTGACCCACAGCGGACCGAACCTGACCCACAGAGGACCGGACCCAACCCACAGCGGACCGAACCTGACCCACAGAGGACCGGACCTGACCCACAGAGGACCGGACCCACAGAGGACCTGACCTGACCCACAGCGGACCGGACCTGACCCACAGAGGACCGGACCTGACCCACAGAGGACCGGACCTGACCCACAGAGGACCTGACCCACAGAGGACCGGACCTGACCCACAGAGGACCGGACCTGACCCACAGAGGACCGGACCCGACCCACAGCGGACCGGACCCGACCCACAGAGGACCGGACCTGACCCACAGAGGACCGGACCTGACCCACAAAGGACCGGACCCATAGAGGTTGGGCTCCAATACCATCACACTGAGTCTGTTCCTGGACTGGACCAGACTTGGAGGCACCAGAAACCTGCAGCAGACCCGAGTGACCCGCCGGCGCCACAGTAGTCACGGCGAGCAGCTCGCCAGTCAATCAGGAAGCAGGAAACAAGCGACCTTTGACCTTCTGTCCCGGGAGGGATTTTTATTGTTCCGTTTTGTATCTGAGAAATCAGCTGTCCTTAAAGTTTGAGCTCTGCAGGCGCTGCAGTTATTATTATTCTTCTTCTTTTTGTTCATTTTAACCCACTTCAGTTCGATCACTAATGGTTTCATACATGTCTTAAACTTAATTTGAGTTTCTCATATTTTATGTACAATGACATTATCACAATAAAGCTGCATGTTTGTGCTCTTAAACCAATAAATACTACAGATATCACAGCCAGATATTCTCTCTCACGCCTTCCTTGAAGGCGGCTGCTGTTTGGCTCTCAGTTTATTTCCATGTCAGCCTCCGGGAGGCGGAGCACCTCAGCTGAGATGAGCTGATCCAGAGTCAGAAACACTCACTTTAGATGTCAAACACACTGCTCCACTCAGACGGTTTCGGGTTATCTTCATATTCAGCACGAAACCCGGAACAGCCACAGAAACATCGGACCGGGCAGACGAGTGAAGCTCATTGTGGACGTCAGTTTTTAACAAAGGAAACCACATGAACACAGGACATCCTGCTGCTTCTCACACATTCCTCATGACTTTACCACCGGTAAAAACCCGCCTCACATACCCGCTCAAACACATTCAGAGCAGCGGGCCCTCAGGTAAACGCACAGAGCGGCGGGCCCTCAGGTAAACGCACAGAGCGGCGGGCCCTCAGGTAAACGCCCAGAGCGGCGGGCCCTCAGGTAAACGCACAGAGCGGCGGGCCCTCAGGTAAACGCACAGAGCGGCGGGCCCTCAGGTAAACGCACAGAGCGGCGGGCCCTCAGGTAAACGCACAGAGCGCCGGGCCCTCAGGTAAACGCACAGAGCGGCGGGCCCTCAGGTGTGTGAAAAGCGGCCCATTGGACAGGTAAACGCACAGAGCAGCGGGCCCTCAGGTAAACGCACAGAGCAGCGGGCCCTCAGGTGTGTGAAAAGCGGCCCATTGGACAGGTAAACGCGCAGAGCGGCGGGCCCTCAGGTAAACGCACAGAGCAGCGGGCCCTCAGGTAAACGCACAGAGCAGCGGGCCCTCAGGTAAACGCACAGAGCGCCGGGCCCTCAGGTAAACGCACAGAGCAGCGGGCCCTCAGGTAAACGCACAGAGCGCCGGGCCCTCAGGTAAACGCACAGAGCGCCGGGCCCTCAGGTAAACGCACAGAGCGCCGGGCCCTCAGGTAAACGCACAGAGCGGCGGGCCCTCAGGTAAACGCACAGAGCGCCGGGCCCTCAGGTAAACGCACAGAGCGCCGGGCCCTCAGGTAAACGCACAGAGCGCCGGGCCCTCAGGTAAACGCACAGAGCGGCGGGCCCTCAGGTAAACGCACAGAGCGGCGGGCCCTCAGGTGAGTGAAAAGCAGCCCATTGGAAACCTGAGGAAAGAACTGCTAACCTCGGGGGGGGGGGGAACTAAAACAGGACTAAGTCGGCCTGAGTCGCTGCTCATCTCTACCGCTGTGGTAGAAATGAGCAGCGACTCAGGCCGAGTTCCTACTCCTCCGTAAAGTCGCCGGTTTCCACGAGGCGCTGACTCTGAGCATTCAGAGTTCTGCTTCAAGGGAACACGTTGCTGCAGTTCAACCCAACGCCTCTGGGGGGGGCTGTGTGTTTGTGTGGTTTCAGGCTATAGCCGAATCCTTTTCCTTCCGGTCACAGTTAACATCAGTAACCAATGGCAACCGAGGTGCAGCAGCTGTAGAGCTTCTTCAGCCATTAGACCGGAAAAAGCAACTGCCGGACATCACGCTCTGAGCGGACCAATCACAGCCGTCGCTACGCTGTCAACACGACGGAGAAGCATGAACCACGCTTTAAAAATCCCCAGCAGCCCGATAGGTTTGTGAATAAGTGACGATTCCAGCAGGGACACCGGCTAACGTTAGCTTATAAAGGCTAACACCAGCTCCTTATTAGGTTGGATCTGCCGTTTTCCCAATGGAGCAGCAGCTGTACAGACCTGAAGTCCAACATTATTATTATTATTATTATTGCTTTGATGTTTGCACCGAGGTGCAGATGAACAGTGACAGAATAACGTCTGAGCACCCCCAGCCATGGAAAAGCAAACTGGTTCTCAGCCACAGCAACAGGGAACTGTGCTCCTTCCAGTCCGATTTAATGAGAACTGGAAAAGCTTCCAGACCTCCTGCTGCCTCCAACCTCCTCTGTGGGGGATCATGTTAGTTCATTTGAATTCGCCGCTCAGACGCCGTCTTTCAGCTACTTTAACGGTGATTCTGTGCTTATAAAATCAGGATTTTATTAGAGCAGAGCGACTGTCTTTAGGTGAGCCTTAATGGGCTGATTTTAGTGCCAGTTTCTGTCAAAAGAAACAGAAAAATATGGGAATTTAATGGGAATTCAGATGGATTAATATACATTCACTGTTTTCAGGAAAAGATGCAGAAAGATGGAAGTTTGGAGCCTGAACAGAGCAGCTGGGACCATCTGAGTCCAGCTGAGTGTCTCCATGCAGGAGGATTCACCCCCAGCTGGGTCATCTGGGGGCGGGTCCACTTTTCTGTCCGGTTCTGGTCGGATTCACACATAAATCAGTTCTGTTTCATGGTGTCATGTGAACATGTCTGACTGATGAGTGCAGAAACAGAGAATCAGCAGCAACATACCACTCAGTACCACTCGGTACCACTCAGTCCAACAGAACTTCCAGCAACTAAACTTCATGATAGAAAGACAGAACCCACTACAACGTCCCACTGGAGCAAATTAACGTATTCAGAACCACCAGACTGGACTTTAATCTCCAAAACAACGACTAGAACCTACTGGGACGTTAGAACCACTGTAGTCTCTGACCGGAACATCAGAACTTCCTCACAGACCACTGGAACTCCGGGTTCTAGCATTAGAACCACCTAAAAATCCACCAGAACCTCTGACTGGAGCCCTGGAGGCTCTAAGTGGACCATCAGTTATCTACGGAACCATCGGAACCCCCTCCAGAGATGAGAGACACCTCTGATGGGTCCAGACCGAGATCAGGTCGTTGTGAACGGATCTGTGATCAGTGAGTTGATGACCCCTGAATGGTTAGCCTGCTAGTTACCATGCTAGTTACCATGCTAACAGACCCATCTGTCAGCAGCTGCTAACCAGCCCACTAACCGACCGCAGCCGCTGCTTAACGGCTCCGCTCGGACTGCACCCCCCTCGATGAGCACCCTCTCTGTGCACCAACGGTAGGTGCACAAACACGGCAGTTAGCCGTTAGCTCTCCGCTCGGACCGCCCAGCAGACTGTTAGCATTAGCATTAGCTGACAGGCTAGCTGTTAGCGCGCACTACGACCGAGCGCATCCCGGCTCCGTCGACCCGCCACCACGCGGTAAATGTCGCTGCCAGGGGGTGAGTCCACGCAGGGACCGGCAGAGGCTGCGGAGCAGAGCTGCACAGCTTCGGGGAGAAGACAGAAGAAGCTCCTTACTGATTTGATGCGGTTCTCTTTTTCCTCTCCAGCTTTCCAGCCAACTTAGAGCGATGTGTTCAGAGCCAACGACGAACTTCTCCGACGGATAACATCTGCTTCACGAGTCTGCCATGATTGCGTTTTCCGTCGGAACATTCCTGTAGGCCATGGAAGGAAAAAATACGGTTTCTGCTCAGAAAACTGGCGAAAAATTAAAGTTGAAGCCGTCGCTCCGTCATGGAGGCCATGTTTGGGAGCGACCGAAGCACCGCCTGTCAGCGCGAGCAGAAGAAGTAGGTCCCAGAAAACGTTTCCTACCGGACTAAAGCTCCAGCCTTCGCGCGATCCGGTCCGTCTTTTGGGCCGGATAAACACAACATCCAACCGAAGTGAGGGCTCAGTGCGTGTCGGCGTGTGCGCGTCAGTGTCGGATTTGGTTCGTTTGTTTGTTTGTGTTGTGTAAAAAGTGTGTGTGACCCCGCGGAAGGATCTGTTGGAGGGCTGCTCCGGTGAAACGGTCTCCGCCGTCAGACTTTAAAAACCCGAACCGGACCCACGAGGATCTGGACTGCAGCCGCACGTGCGATAAACATGGACCAGTTAAGACCGACCCATCATCCGAACAGGACGCTGTCACTGTGTTTGTTTCAATAAAGATTGAATTTGAAACGTTTCAGGCGGAAGTATTCGTCCCGCAGACACCAAACTTCTGCATCCGAAGTTAACTCCTCTAAAAACTCTGACTAAAAGAATGAATCCATTTTACAGAGAGTCAGACTCCACAGCTTCAGGTCGGTTGGCTGTCAGAGCAACAAGGTTCTTCTACTCAGTTTTATTCATGAAGCAGCAGCTCAGGAAAGATAGTCCAGGTCCAGCCAATCAAATCCAATTCAGATTGCAGGTTGAACCTGTTGAACGCACACGTGCACACACACATGCACACACGCACACGTACACACTGGAGCGGTGGGCAGCCAATCACAGTGCCTTGCTCAAGGGAAATGGCTGTCACTTTCACCAATCTTTTTGAGCAGCGAGTGGGAATCGAACCAGTAACCCACTCTGACCACTGTGCCATGGCCACCCTGTAGTCTAACTGATAGTACAGCTGAGTATCATCAGCATTTATGCCATGCTGTCTGATAATGTTACCTAATGGAAGCGTGTACAAAGAGAAAAGAATCGGTCCGAGCACAGAACCCTGAGGAACTCCATGGCTTGAATGAATTCATGAATTGAATTGGATTTAAACTGGGTTGGACTGTATCTTTAAGATGACATTTGTTGTGTTTTTATAAATAAACTAAATTAACTCCTTAATTAAACTTAAACCAGCATTACAACATTTATCAGAGATCCATCAGAACCTTCCGGGACTTCCTCAGAGACCAAAATAAAAACTGAATACTGATAATCGGGGTACTGATCCAACCCAGAACCGAACACTGACCCACGATCCAAGCTGGTTCTGACAGGCTTTTATTTACCTTTGACAAATGAAACTCACATCAGACACATAAGCAACAACATTCTGTATTTACAGCAAAGATGAAGGTCACAGGGGTCACAGAAACTGCACCCCCCCATCTGTCACACAGAAGGAGCTGCTCCTGGAGCCCTTCGTCCTGGAGGAGCAGTGGACCGTGAAGACTCGCCGTCTCCTCGCCGCCACGCTGTTCTCGACCTCCTGCCTGGAGCACAGCAGCCGGTGGGTAACGAGTCGTTGCCAGGGGCGACAGAGGTATGGCCGGTCGGGTCCGCTGTAGCTCCCCCTGATGGCGTGGCAGGTGGCCAAGATGGTGAATCTGTAATCCCTGAGGAGGAGCAAAACAACCTAATGGACCGGGAGAATCTCATCACGAAACATTTCCACTGGACCAGAAACTGCCGAAGAACCTCTGGAACCGACTTCTGGGCAAAGAACGTCCCAGAGAACCAAGGAGGTCATGAGCGTGATGTCATCAGCCTTCTGAACAACCTTCTGGACTCCTACTCTGGACTATTTCAAGCTGAACAGAACATCTGTGCAGACCATCAGAACCTCCCAGTACTGACCTCAGCAGTCGTCCCAGCAGCTCAGCGCACTTGCTGAGGCGCTCCTCCTGTTTGGCGACGCTGGCGCCGACCTCACAGCGGTCCAGCCAATAGAAGGCAGACATGCTGTCGATGACCAGGAGCGCCAGGCCGGGCCGCAGGGACAGGGTGGTCTCCAGGAAGTGAAGGGTGAGGAGGAGCTGGGAGGAGGAGGAGCAGTGCACAACGAGGAGGCGCGAGAGACACGACCGCAGCGACTCTTCTGACCCGGTGGCCGACCCGGTGGACAGACCTACACACAGACAGCAGGTCACAGCTGCAGCCCAGCTTTAAACACCTGTGGGACACGTCTGAGCGTACCTGCGTTCAGGCGGCTGTCCAGGATGCTGACCAGTCGGAACATGTCCAAGCTGTAGTCGGTGTCCACGAACACAACGTCCACCTCCAGGCCGCCGGCCGCCTGCGGCAGAACGCAGCGGCAGAGCAGGTGGTACAGCAGCTCCGTCTTACCTGAGGAGCACATTCAGCACACGGGCAGGTGAGCAGATCACCTGCAGGTGCCGAGCAGATCACCTGCAGCTGAGCAGATCACCTGCAGCTGAGCAGATCACCTGCAGCTGAGCAGATCACCTGCAGCTGAGCAGATCACCTGCAGCTGAGCAGATCACCTGCAGCTGAGCAGATCACCTGCAGCTGAGCAGATCACCTGCAGCTGAGCAGATCACCTGCAGCTGCCAGTCAACTCACCTGTGCCCTCCGGCCCGAACAGCTCCACCACCTCACCTGGGAGAGTCAAACACACGCACCTGCAGTCAGAAATAATGTGTTTACAGACCATAGCGCTCAGCTGAACAAAGTGGGCGTGGTCAGTCACCGTGGTCAGGTCCTCCATCACCAGGAAACAGGTGAGGTTCGATGTCCTTCAGACAGCGGCGAGCCTCCAGACGAGCGAACAACTGCAGAGACACACGGCTCATCACTTAAATACACTGCACCAGCACATAGACTGCACCGGCACATAGCCTGTATCAGAACACAGACTGGACCAGCACATAGCCCGTATCAGAACACAGACTGGGCCAGCACATAGCCCGTATCAGAACACAGACTGCACCAGCACATAGCCTGTATCAGAACACAGACTGCACCAGCACATAGCCTGTATCAGAACACAGACTGGACCAGCACATAGCCTGTATCAGAACACAGACTGCACCAGCACATAGCCCGTATCAGAACACAGACTGCGCCAGCACATAGCCTGTATCAGAACATAGACTGCACCAGCACATAGCCCGTATCAGAACACAGACTGCACCAGCACATAGCCTGTATCAGAACACAGACTGCACCAGCACATAGCCCGTATCAGAACACAGACTGCACCAGGACATAGTCTGTATCAGAACACAGACTGGGCCAGCACATAGCCTGTATCAGAACACAGACTGCACCAGGACATAGTCTGTATCAGAACACAAACTGGACCGGCACATAGTCTGTATCAGAACACAAACTGGACCGGCAGTTGCAGGACTTTTACTATGAAATGACGGCAAAGGTTCTTCCGATGGGCGTGAAATCATTTTCAGCTCGAACCGCCAAACCGGGTCACGTGCTGAGCTCACAGAATTAAAGTTTTTACAGCAAATGTTCTGGCTATCAGCTCAGCTCCCGCGCGCTGTCAGACCTTTCAGAGCTCACCTGAGTGCCGCTTTCACTCATTTAAGCGCGAGCTTCACCGTCCGTTTGAACCCACTTCGTGATGCTGCTGCTTCACGATAAAATCCGCGGATCAAAGCGGTTCCGCCCCGTCTCAGGGCTGATTCGGTACCGTTACTCACGAGTCTGACACAGCGCCACTTTAATCAAACAGCTGGATTAACTCTTCTTCTTCTTCTTCTTCGTGCCTTGAATTACACTTCCGGCTGACGGATTTTCACAATAATAGTCATTCAGTAACAGAACAGCAATCACCGGAAACAGAACATACAATAAAAACACGTTTATAGATAATACAGGTAACAGGTAAAGTACTTTAAATGTTTGTGTACAACATGGAATCTTTCGGACTGGAATTGGCTGAATATTTTAAGTGCTTTAAGATGACATTTGTTGTGATTTTATAAATAAAACTGAACTGAATACAACATTCTGCTGTTTTTAAAGCAGTCCAAACGCGTCCCATTTATCGACCAATCACAGGATGCGTTCCAGCAGGACGCAGCTCGGGGAGATGATGGTCACCTGACCACTCTGCAGGTCTCTGTGGGCCAGGTAAGTCCATCTGTACGGACTCTCTGTATCCGGGACCACGTGACCCGTCTGTCTCTCTGAGATCACGTGACCCGTCTGTCTCTCTGAGGTCACGTGACCCGTCTGTCTCTCTGCAGCCTCAGTCCTGTCAATCATCTCTGAAGCCCCGCCCCGGGTCTTTCTGTTTTCCACATCCTGATGGGTCCGACGGGCCACAGCAGGACCATGTGACGGCTCCTCTGACTCCAGGAGGTATCTGATTGGTGGGCCGACCCTCCTCCTCCTCCTCTGAGGCTCCTCCTCTTTTTGTTCTGCATCTATTCTTCTACTTTCTTCATCTTCTGTTTCTCCCTTTGAGGTCACATGACCCGTCTGTCTCTCTGAGGTCACGTGACCCGTCTGTCTCTCTGAGGTCACGTGACCCGTCTGTCTCTCTGCGGTCACGTGACCCGTCTGTCTCTCTGATGTACCGTGACCCGTCTGTCTCTCTGATGTCACGTGACCCGTCTGTCTCTCCGCGGCCACGTGACCCGTCTGTCTCTCTGATGTACCGTGACCCGTCTGTCTCTCTGATGTCACGTGACCCGTCTGTCTCTCCGATGTCAGGTGACCCGTCTGTCTCTCCGAGGTCACGTGACCCGTCTGTCTCTCCCATGTCACGTGACCCGTCTGTCTCTCTGATGTACCGTGACCCGTCTGTCTCTCTGATGTCACGTGACCCGTCTGTCTCTCCGATGTCAGGTGACCCGTCTGTCTCTCCCATGTCACGTGACCCGTCTGTCTCTCCGAGGTCACGTGACCCGTCTGTCTCTCCGAGGTCACGTGACCCGTCTGTCTCTCTGAGATCACGTGACCTGTCTGTCTCTCTGCGGTCACGTGACCCGTCTGTCTCTCTGATGTCACGTGACCCGTCTGTCTCTCTGCGGTCACGTGACCCGTCTGTCTCTCTGATGTCACGTGACCCGTCTGTCTCTCCGAGGTCACGTGACCCGTCTGTCTCTCCGAGGTCACGTGACCCGTCTGTCTCTCCGCAGCCTTGGGCCTTTCATCAGTCTCTGAAGCCCCGCCTCGGGCCTTTTTATGACTAAAGACCTTATTTGGTGTTCCGACACATGGTTTAATTCTGTTTTCCACATCCTGATGGGTCCGACGGGCCACAGCAGGACCATGTGACGGCTCCTCTGACTCCAGGAGGTATCTGATTGGTGGGCCGACCCTCCTCTGAGGCTCCTCCTCCTGTCCTTGCCTTTCGTCTCTTCTTCTCCTCTCCACCGTTAGTCCTCCACCTAACTCCCCCACACAGAGCTCCCCCTGCTCCTCCTCTGTCTCTCTGCTCCTCTTCACCTGCCTCCACAGATCCACCTCCTCACATCTCCTCTTCTTAACGATCCAGTAGTCGACCCACCAGCAGGGACTCCTAGTCGCACGACTCATGTTCCTCGGCCAACGCCCCCGACCATCGGCCTCCTGCTTATTGTGGGGTTGCAGCGACGCACAGCTGGTTAAGCTCAGACCACACACCTGGAGGCAGGTTAAGGACAGGTAGGACAGGTAAAGGACAGGTAGGACAGGTAAAGGACAGGTAAAGGACAGGTAAAGGACAGGTAGGACAGGTTAAGGACAGGTAGGACAGGTAAAGGACAGGTAAAGGACAGGTAGGACAGGTTAAGGACAGGTAGGACAGGTAGGACAGGTAAAGGACAGGTAGGACAGGTAGGACAGGTAAAGGACAGGTAGGACAGGTAGGACAGGTTAAGGACAGGTAGGACAGGTAGGACAGGTAAAGGACAGGTAAAGGACAGGTAGGACAGGTTAAGGACAGGTAGGACAGGTAGGACAGGTAAAGGACAGGTAGGACAGGTAGGACAGGTTAAGGACAGGTAGGACAGGTAAAGGACAGGTAGGACAGGTAAAGGACAGGTAGGACAGGTAAAGGACAGGTAGGACAGGTTAAGGACAGGTAGGACAGGTAGGACAGGTAGGACAGGTAAAGGACAGGTAGGACAGGTTAAGGACAGGTAGGACAGGTAAAGGACAGGTAGGACAGGTTAAGGACAGGTAGGACAGGTAAAGGACAGGTAGGACAGGTTAAGGACAGGTAGGACAGGTTAAGGACAGGTAGGACAGGTTAAGGACAGGTAGGACAGGTAGGACAGGTTAAGGACAGGTAGGACAGGTTAAGGACAGGTAGGACAGGTAAAGGACAGATAGGACAGGTTAAGGACAGGTAGGACAGGTTAAGGACAGGTTAAGGACAGGTTAAGGACAGGTAAAGGACAGGTAGGACAGGTTAAGGACAGGTAGGACAGGTAAAGGACAGGTAGGACAGGTTAAGGACAGGTAGGACAGGTTAAGGACAGGTAGGACAGGTAAAGGACAGGTAGGACAGGTTAAGGACAGGTAGGACAGGTTAAGGACAGGTAGGACAGGTTAAGGACAGGTTAAGGACAGGTAGGACAGGTAAAGGACAGGTAGGACAGGTTAAGGACAGGTAGGACAGGTTAAGGACAGGTAGGACAGGTAGGACAGGTTAAGGACAGGTAGGACAGGTAAAGGACAGATAGGACAGGTTAAGGACAGGTAGGACAGGTTAAGGACAGGTTAAGGACAGGTTAAGGACAGGTAAAGGACAGGTAGGACAGGTTAAGGACAGGTAGGACAGGTAAAGGACAGGTAGGACAGGTTAAGGACAGGTAGGACAGGTAAAGGACAGGTAGGACAGGTTAAGGACAGGTAGGACAGGTTAAGGACAGGTAGGACAGGTTAAGGACAGGTTAAGGACAGGTAGGACAGGTTAAGGACAGGTAGGACAGGTAGGACAGGTAAAGGACAGGTAGGACAGGTTAAGGACAGGTAGGACAGGTAAAGGACAGGTAGGACAGGTTAAGGACAGGTAGGACAGGTAAAGGACAGGTAGGACAGGTTAAGGACAGGTAGGACAGGTTAAGGACAGGTAGGACAGGTAAAGGACAGGTAGGACAGGTTAAGGACAGGTAGGACAGGTTAAGGACAGGTAGGACAGGTTAAGGACAGGTAGGACAGGTAAAGGACAGATAGGACAGGTTAAGGACAGGTAGGACAGGTTAAGGACAGGTTAAGGACAGGTTAAGGACAGGTAAAGGACAGGTAGGACAGGTTAAGGACAGGTAGGACAGGTAAAGGACAGGTAGGACAGGTTAAGGACAGGTAGGACAGGTTAAGGACAGGTAGGACAGGTAAAGGACAGGTAGGACAGGTTAAGGACAGGTAGGACAGGTTAAGGACAGGTTAAGGACAGGTAGGACAGGTTAAGGACAGGTTAAGGACAGGTAGGACAGGTTAAGGACAGGTAAAGGACAGGTAGGACAGGTAAAGGACAGGTAGGACAGGTAAAGGACAGGTAGGACAGGTTAAGGACAGGTAGGACAGGTAAAGGACAGGTAGGACAGGTTAAGGACAGGTAGGACAGGTTAAGGACAGGTAGGACAGGTAAATCAGGACATTGTTTCAGTTTAGCTGTGAAAACGGACTAAAGGACCAACCTGGCCATGCTGCCTCCACCTGTCCCCATGAGACGCCCTCCTAATCCTCCCCTGCTTTTTCTTCAGCTTGGCTCCCCTCTCTCTGCTGTGATTGGCTGCTGACAGACCATGTGACTGCCCCTCGTACTCTACCAGGTATCTGATTGGGGGACCGACCCTGGTTCTCCTCGGCCTGGTGGCCTGCTCCGGGTCAGATTGGACCTCACCCTTTACCCTGACCCCTCTGGCCTCCCGCCCTCCCTCATCTTGGCTGCGTTGGATTCTTTCTGTGGGTTGTCCGTCATCAATCTCCATCAGTGATTGGTCCGTCATCAATCCTGCACTGTGATTGGTCAAACTGTCTCCTGCCTCCGACTTTGTTCTGGACACCTTATGGTCACCTGACATCCTCTTCGGCCCATCTGCACAGAAACACTCATCTGTTGGGCAAACATCTTAATCAGTAACAACTTCTTTACTCACAACTCAAACTTTTAGACAACTTTTGACCCCAGACGCTAACTTTAAGCAGCCTCAGCCTGCAGCTGCGTTCGCTTCCAGGTCAGAAACTAAGCTGAAGCAAACTTCTGAAACCTCTTTTCATAGAAAACGTTCATCAGCTGCTTCAGAGTGAATGAACCAAGGAGCTGCAGTAATGGTGGGGCTCCTCCCCCCAGATGGTGAAGCTTCTCCCCCAGATGGTGGAGCTCCTCCCCCCAGATGGTGGAGCTCCTCCCCCACATGGTGAAGCTCCTCCCCCACATGGTGAAGCTCCTCCCCCGGATGATGGAGCTCCTCCCCCACATGATGGAGCTCCTCCCCCGGATGGTGAAGCTCCTCCCCCACATGGTGGAGCTTCTCCCCCAGATGGTGGAGCTCCTCCCCCCAGATGGTGGAGCTCCTCCCCCCAGATGGTGAAGCTCCTCCCCCTGGATGATGGAGCTCCTCCCCCAGATGGTGAAGCTCCTCCCCACATGATGAAGCTCCTCCCCCGGATGATGGAGCTCCTCCCCCACATGGTGGAGCTCCTCCCCCACATGGTGGAGCTCCTCCCCCGGATGGTGAAGCTCCTCCCCCACATGGTGGAGCTTCTCCCCCCAGATGGTGGGGCTCCTCCCCCACATGGTGAAGCTCCTCCCCCGGATGGTGGAGCTCCTCCCCCACATGATGGAGCTCCTCCCCCAGATGGTGGAGCTTCTCCCCCAGATGGTGGGGCTCCTCCCCCCAGATGGTGGGGCTCCTCCCCCAGATGGTGGGGCTCCTCCCCCAGATGGTGGGGCTCCTCCCCCAGGTGGTGGAGCTCCTCCCCCCAGATGGTGGGGCTCCTCCCCCAGGTGGTGGAGCTCCTCCCCCCAGATGGTGGAGCTCCTCCCCCAGATGGTGGACCAGCAACATGGACACAGCATCGTGGTTGTTGGAGCTGAAACGTGTCGTCACTGCAGTAGTTTAACAACGAGGCTCTGACCGACAGATTAGAGGCTTTTCTGCTGAACCCTGAGATCGTTTCATCATGTTTTCATCTGAATGTCATTGTTTTTGCAACCAGTTTATCAATAAAGTTATTACTGTGTGATGACAAGATACAAGAAATGATTTTACCACTCAGAGGCAGCAGGAAGTGCTTCAGGGCCTCACCTGAGTGTCTCCAGCTGAGCTGCTGAGTCAGCAGGTCCACCTGGATGCCGGCGTCCCTCGTCTCCGCCGAGTCGCTCTGACAGGCCACCTCCCTCCTCCCGCCATCACAGACGGGCGTCACCTGGACGACCTACAGAGGACATCACACCACCAGCAGGTACCGGTTAGCAACACGGGTGTTTAATTTGCTGACCTGTTGGACCTGCTGGAACAGCTCAGCCCTGCAGTCTGCAGACTTTAAACAAAAACTCTGAACTGCTTTTCTCAGGTCTTACTGAGATGTTTGAGACACACTTTGGTCAGATTATCTGTTGGTTTGAGCTCAGCAGCCTCCGTCTCAGCCCTGTTTTAACTCCTCTTTGTTAACAGTCTTTTTTCAGGGTGGAGACTTAGCAGGAGCTTAACTCCACCCTTTGGGTGGTGGCTGTGGTGGTAAAAACCAACATAATGAAGCTGCTCCTCCAGTCAGATCAAAAACACTCCAGCTCCATATATAGATACAGATAGTTACTCTGTTCAGCTGATCCCAGAGGGAAACAGGTTAGCAGTTAGCTGTGAGTTAGCAGTTAGCTGTAAGTTAACAGTTAGCTGTAAGTTAGAAGCTAGCTGTAAGTTAGCAGTAAGTTAGCAGTTAGCTGTAAGTTAGCAGTAAGTTAGCAGTTAGCTGTAAGTTAGCAGTTAGCTGTAAGTTAGCAGCAGATGCTAGCAAACAATGCTTTCTCATCAGCAGTAATGGACCAAGCCTGAGATGTGCACAGCGTAACTCGTAGTAATGCATGTGTTTTTTATCATATATATTAGTACCTTAACTCTACAGGTAATGAAGTACTTTACAGTGTAGTATTAGTACTTTAACTCTACGGGTATTAAAGTACTTTACAGTGTAGTATAAGTACTTTAACTCTACAGGTAATGAAGTACTTTACAGTGTAGTATTAGTACTTTACAGGGTAGTATTAGTACTTTAACTCTACGGGTATTAATGTACTTTACAGTGTAGTATAAGTACTTTAACTCTACAGGTAATGAAGTACTTTACAGTGTAGTATTAGTACTTTAACTCTACAGGTAATGAAGTACTTTACAGTGTAGTATTAGTACTTTACAGTGTAGTATTAGTACTTTAACTCTACGGGTAATGAAGTACTTTACAGTGTAGTATAAGTACTTTAACTCTACAGGTAATGAAGTACTTTACAGTGTAGTATTAGTACTTTACAGTGTAGTATTAGTACTTTAACTCTACGGGTATTAAAGTACTTTACAGGGTAGTATTAGTACTTTAATTCTATAGGTATTAAAGTACTTTACAGAGTAGTATTAGTACTTTAACCAGGTCTTGGGCGGGCTGTCATATGTTTTGCGGCTTGTTTCCATTTCCACAACATTTGTTACTCACGGAATCTGTCATCTGTTCGTTGTCCCCGGTGTTTCCCTCCGGAGTCGCAGCTCACAGTTGAGCTCAAACCGCATTTATTTATTTATTTATTTTTAGTGTGAATTTGCTCACAGTAGGCGTGATAGAAAAATTGTTAAACTTCCTCGGTTCAGATTTCTACACATCAAACGCTGCGGACTCTTCCTCTCCGCGGAGGAAGAAGCTGCCGCCGCCGCTCTGCTGCCGCCTGCGGCCGCTGGAGGTACTGCAGCCACAAAGCAGACACCTTTCCACTGTTTTTAACTAACTTTTACATGTTAAATTCACTTTAGGGATGTGAGTTTCAGGGGCTGGTGTGGATAGAGAACAATTTGTCATGTTAAAAACGCTTTTCTTTCAACTGTTTGTGTGCATGGAAGTTAAATTTAACATTTTTTTGTTGTTCTGTCTAAGTTGAAGAGTAATTTCTTTAAGAAAATGATGTGCTTTAATAATCAAACCACTTATTTCAGCATCCTCCTGGAAACTCACCTTGATATTTTCTCATTCAGTTCTCTGTAAACTGTCTTCAGTTGGTAAAGAACGCAGCATTTCTGACTCCTTTTGTCGGCTTTAAGTTAAATTCACAAACGAGGTCCTGCATGTAACAGATCTGTTGAGCTCTCAGCCTCCAGCATTCAGCCTCTTCAGTCTCCTGACAGAGGCCTGTTTTCTGTTTCCAGTTTTGAATCCGGAGGAGGCTGACCTCCCATGATGCACCTCTCCTCCCTCCATGTACAGATGACATCATTGCTGTCATTAACTTGTGTTTCTCTCTCTCAGCAGGTGTCTCTGGCCTGGTGTTACGCTGCTTGTTGTCCCCTCTTTCCTGTCCTCTCAGCCCCAGCTGGTCCAGGCAGATGGACCCTTCCTGGTTCTGGTTCTGGTGGAGGTTTCTTCCTGGTTCTGGTTCTGATGGAGGTTTCTTCCTCTTAAAAGGGAGTTTTTTCTTTCCACAGTCGCCTCATGCAGCTCAGGACGGGGATTGGACCAAAGAGAAGTGCAATTTGTTGTTTTCCTTAACTCTGCAACTGTTTTGATTGGCTAACCTTAACCCTGTATGTACTGGAGTCATTTGTAATGTAATGGATTGTATTTGATAGGCTTGAATCTTCAAAATAAAAGTGAAGTGAACTGACGGCCTATTAGAGCCCGTTCCACCTGTAACAAATCAGTTTGTTGTTCCAAACTCTTCCTAAAAGCACCGGATGGATCGATAACACCTGAGCTGCAGTCAGAGAACAGACTCGGTTCACTGTGATCAATAGGTTTATTGACAGTAGATCAGCATCAAACTAACATCTTCTGCTCACACAGTCAGGTCCAAACCAGCAGCTGCTGCTTTCCTCAGGTAAACATTTACTTCCTGCTAAGATCATGGAGCTCTGCTCAGATTGATTTTACGTCAGAGTTCAACTTCACATGCAGTTAGTTCAGATTTCAGATTCAGTCCAATGTTTTCAGATATAAACATTCTGACAGCGACACGCTCAACAACAACAAAATAAATACAAATAATCCAGCAAATAAAACCTGTCCTTTAATCTAAACTCACCTGCGTTTCATCTGCACACCTGATGGATTTGAGCTGTGGTCTGTGATAGTTTCCATCAGAAGGACAAAGAAACCAGCTCAGAACAGGAAGGTTCTGAGTCCAAAAATTAGTTTCATGTGCGGGTTTAAATCTGACTTCTAACAGCTACAAAACAGGCTGGACTCTGGTCAACAGTTCTGTTCATTTTCAGGTAAATTTATCAAAATAAAACTTTGTTTTCACCATTTTCTAACTAACTTTGTGCTTCACTTTCTGCAGACCTTCAATCCACTGAACTAACCTGCTAAAAGGCTAGTAGCCTGAAAGGTTAAAAACTGAGCGGGGCAAAGAACTAACAAGCTAACAGCTAAGTGGCTGGTGACTAGCTGGCTAACATGCTAACAGGCTAGCCTTGTGGAGCTGCCGCCGCCATCAGGACATGATGCCAAACACGGGGTTGTGTCGACAGATGCTCGGGCCAATTTCATCATAGTCCTTCTTGGAGTGACACACCTGGAAAAACTCCGGCTGCAGCACAGACACAAAACAACAAACAAACAGTGTAAACAAACAAAAAGACAGAGGAAGCTAAGCTAAGCTAAGCTACAAATGCTGTTTGACAGTTTAGGTTTTAATGCAAAGCTAAGATCAGGTTTAGGTCTCGTTTTGAAGTATTAATGGTGGCTTATCATGGTCCTCACATGTATATAACAAATGATCTGAGTCTAGTTACCGTGGACGCCAACATGGAGCCTCCAAACCAGACAGCGTAACGCTGCATGTGATGCGTGACGACCTGAACCTCAATCGGCTTCGGCTGCAAAAACACAGAAAATGTCATGTTGACAAACACAAAATGTCTCTGTTGCGTTTCTGCGAGTCCAAAAATGTGTTTTTATGACCACCTTTGTCCTAGTTTTCAAATAATCCTGTTAAAACAGCCTGTAAGGTGCTGTGGAGCTCCTCAGGGTTCTGTTGTGGGGTCTCCTCAGTTCTAAAGGTGTCAAATTAGGCTTTTTTCTGAGGTTTTATTGAGATATAAGTAAGACTTTGGTAAAAATACCTTTTGGTTTAAGCACAGTCTGTCTCAGACCTGTTTTGAGCCCTTATTTTGAACTGTTTTCAGGGTTAGGGTTGATTAGACTTTTCAAACAAAGTAGAACTAAATAAATACCAGGATTGACTTCAGACCCCCTGATATAAACTCCCAGGAACAGGAAGAAGGGAGTTTTACTGAAGATGGAAGCTTTAAATTAGAAGCAGTCGCACATTTACAGGTTTTGTCCACTCAGTGGCAGCAGAGTAAAGAACATCTGACCTATAATCAGGTCATAAATGACCCTCCAACACTGAGGGGGCAGTAAATACATTAAAAACTATTTTATTTTGCAGATTTTCCAGGTCAGTTCTGGTGAAACCCAGCATTCTGATGCGTTTTACCTTTATCCGCCCTCCACTCAGCTCTTCGCTCTGCCTCAGCCGGGCGTCCACCACTCTCTTCAGGTCCCTCTGCAGCCGTCTCCCAAAGTCTCTGAACATGGTGGATCCTCCAGAGAGCACGATGTTCTGAGGCACAAACAATTCACGTAGTTTCCACTGAGTCCTGGCTGGCTGAGACTATTGAGGTTTACATTTTGTCTAAATGAGTCACGAAGGACCGAGCAGCTGATGCTCAGTTTTTCTACAAATACACAGTTAAACAGGTTTCTACATCATCCCGCACACATGCTAACTTCGTAGCTCAGAAATCTTAACTTCAGACGAAACTCTGAGGAGTTTGCTTCAGGAATCCTGAGCTGACATTGTTGATAAAAGCATCTGCTAAATTAACATCATGAACTTTAAAAACTGATGTTTGTTGGTTTATTTCTGCTTTTGATGTCATGTTTGGTATTTTTATATATATATATTTTTATATTTCAACTTGTTCTTTTTCTTTGTTTTCTCAAAGTAAGACGCATGAAAGTTGAAAAGAAGCACAGATATGAGATCAGAACCGAGCAGCACTTCAGAAGCCTTTTGTTTCCGCTTTCAATCTTTTGTTCTGAAAGAAGCTGAAGAAATTTCTGCCACCAGGTGTGAATTAAACAGCTGAACACTCAGTGGGGTTACATGCTAGGCCGGATTAACCATTTGGGCACTTGCCCAGAGGCCCTGGGCCCTGGACTCTGGACCCTGGACCCTGGACCCTGGACCCTGGGCCCTGGGCCCTGGGCCCTGGACCCTGGACCCTGGACCCTGGACCCTGGGCCCTGGGCAGTGAGGGCAGAAGCAGGATATCTTCTTATCTCTCTCTTATATGTTTAACTTTAACAGCAGAATCTCTGCCCATGGCTGCCTGAGCAGCTCCAGGAGGAGGCGATCTACCGGGCCTGCAGCCTTCCAGAACCGGGCTGCCAAGTATCCGGCACCAGTAAGGGATAGGGGTATATTTAGGGAGTGAGGACCACGATGCCACAGACTCGGCTCTCTGCACCTTCACCATCCAACATGAACTTGTCCTTGATTTCGACGATATTCTTCACCAGTTTGCAGTTTTCCAAAGTCCAGAAAATGCCAGAATAAGATGTGTTTGCCAAATGAAATCAAGCAAATTTAAACATGCACTTCCCCATCATTTAGGATTAAAACCGTGTATTTTGCCAGATTATTTAGCATTTCTTTTTGCCTCGTCTAAGTGACAGAAATTTATCTTGCACTGAAATGTTTAACTCTTGAGTTGTGATGTGACAGATTGTTTTCTGTTTTAAAACAAGTTAAAATTAGACAGAAGTTACTGCATTTCATTTATTTTCCATGGAGAAAACAGGCAGAATTCAAAATGTTGCTATTGCACCATAACTTGATTGTCTTGTCTGTGACGGCTCCATCAGTTCAATACATTTATGTTGGGATAAATAAATGTGTTAAAATGTGTTAAATAAATATCGGATGCTCAGAAAGTGGTTGCTTATTTATTTTTTGTTTAAAATGGAAACTTCCTTCCTTCTATGAAGTGGGTCAGTTATGCCAGACTGATGCTGATCTGTTTTGCTTGACAGGAGGACATTTGGTGACATGTGGTGCATCTTTCTGAATGCCTGAGTTTGTTGTTGTTGGTGGTGAAGACGCCAACAGGAAGTGGCTCTATTAGCGATAGCTGAAATGGGGACAGCGCCACCTATGGTACCGGGGTATGACACGCTTTGTGCCAGTGATTCCATTCATTCACCAACATATATCCAAGGATAATTACCCTCAGATAAGGGCCCAGCTGTAGCTTCAGTTAATCTCATCATGAGGACCCTCTGATCACTTTAGACATTTACTTGAAACCTTTTCCTGTTTCCGCCTGATGTTTTCGTGAGGATGATGTGACTCACAGTCAAACTGTTATCATCATCCAGCAATGAAGTTAGACCTGATCTCTCCTTCCTTGTACAGTTTATGTTAAAGAGGGTGAGAGAGCAGATAACCTACATGTGGGCGAGTTGGGAGGAATAACCAGGAACTGATTTAGCAGAAGCTGCAGCTCAGGACTTGATTTTCTGCTCAGAATAATCCTGAAAACACACGTTGGTCTTTATTCATGACCTCAGCATGTGGACCCACTGAGTGTCTCAACATGAAATCCAAACAGAATGTCTCTGCGGGACGTACCTTGTACAGCGGCCTCCTCACATCAATTGGACAACTCTGGATGACCTCATCAACGACATCAGAGATGGGCTGCATGAAATCTGGGTTCGCAAACTGGAAAACACACATTTACAAGGACAAATATTTTACATCTGTCTGTAAAATGAGTTTCTAATTTAAACTAAACTGTGAGGTTTTAACTTTTCTAATCTTTGTCTGTTGGTTGTTTTTATTTCCAGCTTTAACAATAGATCAATAACTTTCACCTTTCAGAGAACATTTCCAAACAAATACAGTTCAGTTGTTTCTCCACCAGATGGCAGCAGAGCAGCCTGTAAAGCAGCTGTGGGGTTCCTCAGGGCTCCATAATCTCTCCTCTGTAGTTCCAGTTTGGTTTAAATGCTTATTCTTACGCTGTTTAGTGTTTATTTTGTTGGCAGCAGAGCTAAACTAGAACAGAATTAGTGTGGCGTCACCTCGGGGTGGAAGAAGATTTCGGGGCCCAGGAAGCGTTCGTAGCCCACATCGATGTGGAAGGCACTCTTACTGACGGCATTGATTCCTCTGTACTGTTTGATCCACTTTCCCGGGTCACAGTCGTACTTCGTGAACTCTTTTACGATGTCTGGACAAATGTAACAGTAACGCTCCTACAAACAGAAGCACAAAACCCATGAAGAAGAGCTGAGAAATAAGAAAGGCTGGAGAAGGAGGATCAGAGGAGGCACCTTGATGGCCTTGGCGGTCTCCAGCGACTGCTCTGGAGGAACCCCCACCTCTCTGTCTCTGAGCAGCTGCTGGATGAAGAAGGTGATGTCCCGCCCTGCTATAGGGATGTGTTTTATACAGCTGCCAATCACGTAGCCCTCAGCCTGAGAGAGAAAGCAACCAATGAGAGATCAGGAAGGCTTCGACCCACAGCTGCTCAAAGCGTGCGAGTCTCACCACGGGGATGGCGTGCGTGACTCCGTCTCCGCTGTCGATAACGATGCCGGTCAGAGTCCTCTGCCCCACCTGCCGGGACGTCCACGACGCCGCCAACGCCAGAACCGCCTGATGGAGGGAGACGCTTTACTCAAGGAGGTCCTGGAGCCTGTTCAAGGACATTCAGAACCTGCTGAGTCCGGCTCACCTGTACAGCGATGTAGAGTCCAGGGATGTTGAAGGTCTCAAACATGATCTCAGCCAGGTACTCTCTGTTCTCTGGGGTGTTGAGAGGAGGCTCCGTCTGCCCACGTGCACACGTGCACACACACACACACACATTGTTGTGTAGCTATGGCTTCAGAGAACATGTTAATCTTATGTTAATATAACCTTCCACTAACTCTACAGAACCCCCTAAAGGCCCTCTCAGACCTAGAAATCTCTCGTTGAACCATTTCAAAGGGAATAATACAGCCTCCTCACGTGTTCAGGTGTAGCACCACTACAACCATCTTAAGGGCTGCTTTAACCCCTCAAAACACACATTAAAGGTGGTCCTTTTGTAAATAATGATCTAGGACATTTTGAACATAATAAAGGATCTGAGCGACACAGTTAACGGCCTGGAAAACCTCCCCAAAGCCTTCAAAGAACCACTAAAACGGTCTCAGCCAGGCCCTCCAGACCCTCAAGGACCTTCATAAGATCTATAACCACCTCAAGCAGTGCTGGAACCTTTCAATAAGTTCAGGAACTCCTTGAATTTGAAGCTGAACAACCCTCTCAAGGGTCTTATGGACCTCTGTAATATTTCGATCTTCACCATCATCACAACCTCCTGAAACTCTGAAACCTCGGCTAGAATCTCTGAGCTCCTCAAAGATCTGTGAAACCTAAAAACCTGCCCAAGAATCTCCGGAACTTGTTCAAAGACGTCTCTCAGATATTCCCCATGAAGAATCTGACTGAGCCTCTTCTCTGATCCGGCGTTGGACATGTTTTTACCTACAGGAAACCATAAAAAGCACCGATGCCTCAGCTTTTTAACCCAGAATCAGCAGAATACCATGAGGAAGCTGTGGTCTTCAGGCTCGGCTCGCAGGTACTTGAAGATGACCTGCTCCATGAACTTCTCCATCAGGTCCCAGTCTTCCACCATCCCATGGCGGATCGGCCACTGAACGACACACCAGCAGCACAGTTTACTCATCTCCTCATTCCCGTTCAAGCTAACCTGGACACATCCTCCTGTTCCTACCTTGGTTGCATAGTTGGGTTTGTCTACAGCTTCATCTCCAATGTAGAAGTCCAGGTCATCGACTCCCCGCACAAGCCTCCTCTGGGCCTGCTCGCCCACGCTGGCCGACTCCTTGATGGCGATGCCTGGTGGAGGACACAAGCTCAAATAAAAGCAGCGCATTCGATGGGTTAGTCCTCTCCTGCGGCCTAACTAACGCTGCAGCAGACTGCTGTGAGTGATGCTTACAGGACGGCATGATGAACTGTGGCTCTGTGTTTCCTGCATAGCCGATCTTTGTGTACCTGTGATTGGACAGAAAAAGCACCCTTAGACAGTGTCCAACATCTGGTTCAGGGCCCAAACAAGGCCTCTGAGAACCTAACGGTAAGTCATCTGCAGCACATCTTCCCTCAGCTGCTGAAGGACAAATCTGTTGAACTTCCCTAAAATGCACTGAGAGAATTTCTTATTCTGTAAATTAAATCGATGCTTTCACACAAAAGGGAAAAGACTGCGAAGGGGAATGGAAACTTATCCTGTTCAGCTTCATCTGCAACAGAAAACAACCAGGATTCCTTTCTGAAGTTAATTAAATCCAAAGTAAATCCACAAACCCTTTGACCTTTGACACTGAGGTGCAGAGTTTTAAAAACTACCACAAAGATGAAAAATTTGAATTGATTTCTGTTAAAACTAAATATCTCTCTGATAAAAGTGATCAAACAGCTTTTAAGGCCTGCATTTTCAGTAATTTAACAATAACTGTTACAGCACGTGTTCAGATTTCTGCTCCTAAAAGTTTACTTTAAACTGAAGATGACATCTGAAGACTTATTATAAAGAATTCTATTCTGCAAACAAACCGAATCACTAAAAGGACGATAAACAGCTCACTCTGAACCAGAAACACTGTTTCTACACTGTCCTGATAGCACTTATACTCTCTTTCACTGCAAGAATACCATTGGTTAAAGTGTTTTATTAGAGTTTCTACTGCAGTAAATAATGTGACTTTTTCTGCTGCCACCAGCAGATAAACCCATAAAGAATAAAACCCAAAACACAGAGAAGCAGCAACTCAACAGTCCAGAAACAGTTCAGACCAGCCAGGATTAGAGTCTGTCCAAAGATAGATTTACAACAGACTGGAAAACGGACACAAAAGTGGGTCAGAACAGGTCCAAACTCAAAGCTAAGCCCGAAAACAAGAGTAAAACCAGTTCAAAGGCAGTGATCAAGTCTCAGATCCGTCAAAATCTACATTCAGCACAAGATCCAAAGCATGAGCATAATTAGCCCCAACAGCAGGTCCAAAACCAGGGTAAAACAGACCCTCATAAGGTCCAAAACCAGGATAAAACAGACCCTCATAAGGTCCAAAACAAGGATAAAACGGACCCTCGTAAGGTCCAAAACCAGGATAAAACGGACCCTCATAAGGTCCAAAACCAGGGTAAAACGGACCCTCGTAAGGTCCAAAACCAGGATAAAACGGACCCTCATAAGGTCCAAAACCAGGATAAAACAGACCCTCATAAGGTCCAAAACCAGGATAAAACGGACCCTCATAAGGTCCAAAACCAGGGTAAAACAGACCCTCATAAGGTCCAAAACCAGGATAAAACGGACCCTCATAAGGTCCAAAACCAGGGTAAAATGGACCCTCATAAGGTCCAAAACCAGGATAAAACGGACCCTCATAAGGTCCAAAACCAGGGTAAAACGGACCCTCATAAGGTCCAAAACCAGGGTAAAACAGACCCTCATAAGGTCCAAAACCAGGATAAAACGGACCCTCATAAGGTCCAAAACCAGGGTAAAATGGACCCTCATAAGGTCCAAAACCAGGGTAAAACGGACCCTCATAAGGTCCAAAACCAGGGTAAAACGGACCCTCATAAGGTCCAAAACCAGGGTAAAACAGACCCTCATAAGGTCCAAAACCAGGATAAAACGGACCCTCATAAGGTCCTAAACCAGGATAAAACAGACCCTCATAAGGTCCAAAACCAGGATAAAACGGACCCTCATAAGGTCCAAAACAAGGATAAAACGGACCCTCATAAGGTCCAAAACCAGGATAAAACGGACCCTCATAAGGTCCAAAACCAGGGTAAAACGGACCCTCGTAAGGTCCAAAACCAGGATAAAACGGACCCTCATAAGGTCCAAAACCAGGATAAAACAGACCCTCATAAGGTCCAAAACCAGGATAAAACGGACCCTCATAAGGTCCAAAACCAGGATAAAACGGACCCTCATAAGGTCCAAAACCAGGGTAAAACGGACCCTCATAAGGTCCAAAACCAGGGTAAAATGGACCCTCATAAGGTCCAAAACCAGGGTAAAACGGACCCTCATAAGGTCCAAAAACCAGGGTAAAACGGACCCTCATAAGGTCCAAAACCAGGGTAAAACAGACCCTCATAAGGTCCAAAACCAGGGTAAAACAGACCCTCATAAGGTCCAAAACCAGGGTAAAACGGACCCTCATAAGGTCCAAAACCAGGGTAAAACGGACCCTCATAAGGTCCAAAACCAGGGTAAAACGGACCCTCATAAGGTCCAAAACCAGGATAAAACAGACCCTCATAAGGTCCAAAACCAGGGTAAAACGGACCCTCATAAGGTCCAAAAACCAGGGTAAAACAGACCCTCATAAGGTCCAAAACCAGGGTAAAATGGACCCTCATAAGGTCCAAAACCAGGATAAAACAGACCCTCATAAGGTCCAAAACCAGGGTAAAACGGACCCTCATAAGGTCCAAAACCAGGGTAAAACGGACCCTCATAAGGTCCAAAACCAGGATAAAACAGACCCTCATAAGGTCCAAAACCAGGGTAAAACGGACCCTCATAAGGTCCAAAACCAGGGTAAAACAGACCCTCATAAGGTCCAAAACCAGGATAAAACGGACCCTCATAAGGTCCAAAACCAGGATAAAACAGACCCTCATAAGGTCCAAAACCAGGATAAAACGGACCCTCATAAGGTCCAAAACCAGGGTAAAACAGACCCTCATAAGGTCCAAAACCAGGATAAAACGGACCCTCATAAGGTCCAAAACCAGGATAAAACAGACCCTCATAAGGTCCAAAACCAGGATAAAACGGACCCTCATAAGGTCCAAAACCAGGGTAAAACGGACCCTCATAAGGTCCAAAACCAGGGTAAAACGGACCCTCATAAGGTCCAAAACCAGGTCCAAATCCAGCTCATCACAAATCCACAACCCAGTGGAAACAGAGCCCTGAGCCACTGTGGGTCAGAGTGGGCCTGAGGTTAAGAGCAGAACTTTGGGTTCAGCAGCAGGAGCCTCGGATCCAGAGAGCTGAGCAGAATTCACATGAAGCTGCTGCTGCTCTACTTCCTGCAGCTGTCCCACATTCACACCAGAATAGGCTGACCCCAGATCAGACGCCGTGGCGCTCTGGGTCCCGACACACAGCAGATACCAGCCTTCCATATCTAGGTGGGACACAGTAATCCGTCCTGAACCACATGGAGCAGGAACTCTGGGACTCTGTCCGGATCCTTTAAAACCTGCTCTGTGCAGCTGGAATAAAGAGTGAATTAAAGGTTAAAATAAACCTCAATGAAAGGTTCGGGCTGAGCAGGACAAAGTAACGTCACTCATTTCTTCTTCTTAGTTTTGGTGAACTGTCCCTTTAAAGTCAACCAAAACAACAACAAACGCGCACAGGACAGCGTGACGTCATGCATGTTACTGATCAGCATCACGTATGTTCAGAGCAGGGCTGTGTGCGCGCGCTCACCCGGTCCCACAGTCTATCACGCACGGGGGGAGCTGCAGGGACATGTTGCGGTCCTGCTCCGGCTCGGTCCGGCTCGGTTCGGCCCGCAGAGCGCGGTTCGTATTTGATGCGGCGGAGACAGAAATATGAGAGGACCGTCCCCTCTGTGTGCGCGTGCATTTGTGCGCGTGTCGGAGCAGTTCCGGGTCGGAGGGAAAGATGGAGAAAATAGAAACACAGCTGACCCCCCCCCCCCACCCCCCCGGGACGGAACGTGCTGTGTTTACGTGACGCGAAAAGCGCCGTAAATCCCGGAATCTGAGAGAAATAATAATAAAATAATAAATAAAATCTAAAATCAAACTTCTATAAAGGATGAGGACGAACATCGATGAATAAAAAACTTAAAATGATTTTTTGAAGCCGAAGAAACGGACTAATGAGCGCGAGACACACGCATTTCAACAAGTTCTCACGCGCCACACCTGAAAAAAGGATGATATCAATTTCTCTGGCGCGCCGCTGTCGCCATGGAAACGGCAGGAAACGAGCAGAGTCTGAGCAGAGCGCCACTAATAATGATATCAGTGATGAAAGTCGCTGCCCGGGTCAGCGCGTGAGTTTAATGTAGTTTTTGCATCTCAGTAATATTAAAGGGAAGCTTGAACGGTTCATTTATTTCATTCAGGTGAAATCCTGCAGGATTCAGGCTCTGAGCAGCAGCTTAAGATATAAAAACATGGTTCAAACAGCATGGAGGCGCCTCATGATGATCAGGTTTTACAGCCAGAGGCTGAGGGCCCCCCCCCCCCATCCTTTTTAACAGAGCAGGCAGCAGCCGGAGGCCCCCCCCCCCAGCTTCTCTCAGTGAGATGTTCAGTAAGCAGCTTCATTCACTTCCTGTGAAACTTTCCATGTCCTTCTTCTTCTTCCCACTTTATAAAACTCTCCTGCTGGAACTAAAGCTCAGCTCTGCGTCTCCGACACGGTTAAAAAGCTTTAAAGAAACGCAGTTCAGGTTCTGGGTGTAGAGGATGGACCGGGACTGTGGAAATGCTAAAACATCTCTGATAACCGTCTCCCGACGCATGTTTAATTCTCTGCGCTGTAATGCTTCATCCACGGGATCATCGTTAAAAGGACAGGTTCGGGACCAAAGTCGCCTCCGGCTGTTTCTGACGGACTTCCAGAACTTCCAGAAGAACTGGGCCACACCAAAACTCGCCTGCTGACTGAATGAATGAGGAAATCAAACAGTGTGAGGCTGAAAGAGGGCGGAGAGAAACTCGAGGTTTACTGAGGAAAACCAGGTTAGGTTCATAGAGTCTGTTACTATGGTAACTGACCGAGAGCTTAAGTTACCTCTCTCTGAAACAGGCGAGAGTTTCCCCTCTATCTGTGAAACGGACCTCTGGGTCAGACTCTGGATCAGAACCTCACATCTGACTCTAGAATACTTTGGTATCCAGAGGAGTTCATGGTGGACTCAATGACTGCAAGGTGCCCAGGTCCTGTGGCTGCAGAACCAGCCCAGATCATCAGCCCTCCACCACCGTGCTTGACAGCTGGTATGAGGTGTTTGTGCTGATATGCTGTGTTTGGTTTCCTCCAAACGTGCTGCTGTGCATTAGGACCAAACATCTCCACTTTGCTCTGGTCTGTCCAAAGGACATTGTTCCAGAAGTCTTGAGCTTTGTTCAGATGCAGCTTTGCAAACCTAAGCTGTGCTGCCATGTTCTTTTTAGAGAGAAGAGGCTTTCTCCTGCAGCCCTTCCAAACAAGCCATCCTTGTTCAGTCTTTTTCTAACTGTGCTGTCATGACCTTTAACCTTTAACATGCTAACTGAGGCCTGTAGAGTCTGAGATGTAGCTCTGGGCTTCTTCACCTTGGGGTGACCTTTAACCTTTAACATGCTAACTGAGGCCTGTAGAGTCTGAGATGTAGCTCTGGGCTTTTTCATGACCTTTAACCTTTAACATGCTAACTGAGGCCTAAGTAAAGTAAATTGTGGATTTAGTTTGGACTGAACTTACTTTGGGAAGAGATCCTTCATGTTTTCTGATAAATTTCCGTACTTTTTTCCTTCTTCTGTGAAAACATTTGTGTTGAATAAAAGAATAAGTGGATTCTAACGTTCTCTCAGTGTATTTTCGGGTATCTGGTGCTGGAGATGACTCACTGTTGGAGTAAATTGGTTTGAGTTGGACTGTAACCGGTGCCTTCAGATGACTTTTGTTGTGATTTGGCGCCATATGAATAAAGTTTGTCTCATTTCTATGACGTATTTTAACTTCCGGCTGCAGTTTAATGAAGTTTCGTCTGTGCTGAGAACATAAGCGGAGTCGAAATGACTTGAAGCTCACCTGTAAGTGACGGTAACACCCAGCAGGTGGCAGCAGACACACAGATACACACCGCGCGGGTTGTTGCTTTAAACGCACGCGGGTCACACGAACTAACTCCCACTTCTGCAGGTATAACTCTCCGCTGAGTGACACCTGCGGACTCACCTCTGTAGCTCTCCTGGACTTTCCCAGAACCCTCTGACCTGTTCTACAGCCTCTGAAAACACGTCATTTCACCGTCTGTGCGCGCGCCTCCAGCAGCATTGAGAGTGCATGTGCAGAGACAGGAGGAGCAGGAACACGCACGGAGCGGAACAGAACCGGACTGCCGGGAGACACAGCCTTCTTCCTCCTCCTCATCGTCAGGACCGTTGGAGGGGAATCCCGGCGAGGGGGCGTGACCGCCACCTTCGTGCGCGTGAGAGCAGCACATGCAGCCTCAGAGACCCGGACCTCTCCGATCACTCGGCTCGTTGTTGTGCTGTCTTCATCTCCGCTCTTATAGGCTATCGATTACTGATCGACAGCGGCTCCTGTCCGTGCGTCACGCCGTGAGCGCGCGTGACCCGGTGATCGATTGGCTGTTACCAATCATGTCAGGATGACCGGAACTGATAATGAAAACCAGTTTGAGCCGTTTCTGACGGGAAACTTTGACTTTGGATCACTTTGAAGACCCTCATAAACACTGACGTCACATCCGGGAAGCAGCTGCGCGCGATTACGTAAACTGGATGACTCAGCTGGGTAAAGCGCTGCTGACCTGGTGACGTCATCAGTTGAGGAGTGATGCCGTGATCCTGTGCTGTGACATCAGCTTGTGGCCCGCAGGGGGCGATGGCCGCGCCGTACAGCAGCCGCGACATTGTGGAGGACTTCCTGCGCCACAGGCTGCTCAGCAGAGGTGTGGCGTGGCGTTTCCCGCTGACCCGCAGGGCGAGCCGTCAGCGCAGGCGTGGCAGCGCCTCATCACCCTCTGATGTCACTCTGCACAGCCTGCAGAGCGCCCCGCCCCGGCTGCAGGCGGCGCTGCGAGGCGCCAGCGATGAGCTGGAGCAGCGGCTTCACCGCGACCTTTCGGCCCAGCTGCTGCAGCGCTGGGGCAGCGGTGGCGCCGAGGCCCTGCGGCGAAGCCTGGCAGCCATCAGGGATGAACTGTTCAGGGACGGCGTGAACTGGGGACGCATCGTGGCCATGATGCTGCTGGGCGGAGCTTTGAGCAGCGAGGTGGCTCAGGCAGGCGAGAGGGGCCCGCTGGACGATGTCATCGACTGGATGGAGGAGAGCCTGAACTCACCACCAATCCGGAGATGGATCCAAGACAACGGAGGATGGGTAGGAGCTTGTCTCTGTTTATCTCCTCCTGGTGTTTCCTCATCTCCTTTGTCTTATTCTATTCATTCCTTGTCCTCTTCCATCATTTCCACTTCTTCTTCCATCATCTCCACTTCTTCTTCCATCATTTCCTTGTTTTCTTCCATCATTTCCTCTTCTTCATCCTTCATTTCCTCTTCTTCTTCCATCATTTCCTCTTCTTCTTCCATCATTTCCTCTTCTTCTTCCATCATTTCCTTGTTTTCTTCCATAATTCCTCTTCTTCTTCCTTCATTTCCTCTTCTTCTTCCATCATTTCCTCTTCTTCTTCCTTCATTTCCTCTTCTTCTTCCTTCATTTCCTCTTCTTCTTCCATCATTTCCTTGTTTTCTTCCTTCATTTCCTCTTCTTCTTCCATCATTTCCTCTTCTTCTTTCTTCATTTCCTCTTCTTCTTCCATCATTTCCTTGTTTTCTTCCTTCATTTCCTCTTCTTCTTCCTTCATTTCCTCTTCTTCTTCCATCATTTCCTTGTTTTCTTCCTTCATTTCCTCTTCTTCTTCCATCATTTCCTCTTCTTCTTCCTTCATTTCCTCTTCTTCTTCCATCATTTCCTCTTCTTCTTCCTTCATTTCCTCTTCTTCTTCCATCATTTCCTCTTCTTCTTTCTTCATTTCCTCTTCTTCTTCCTTCATTTCCTCTTCTTCTTCCTTCATTTCCTCTTCTTCTTCCATCATTTCCTTGTTTTCTTCCTTCATTTCCTCTTCTTCTTCCATCATTTCCTCTTCTTCTTCCTTCATTTCCTCTTCTTCTTCCATCATTTCCTCTTCTTCTTCCATCATTTCCTCTTCTTCTTCCATCATTTCCTCTTCTTCTTCCTTCATTTCCTCTTCTTCTTCCTTCATTTCCTCTTCTTTTTCCATCATTTCCTTGTTTTCTTCCATCATTTCCTCTTCTTCTTCCTTCATTTCCTCTTCTTCTTCCATCATTTCCTCTTCTTCTTCCATCATTTCCTCTTCTTCTTCCTTCATTTCCTCTTCTTCTTCCATCATTTCCTCTTCTTCTTTCTTCATTTCCTCTTCTTCTTCCATCATTTCCTTGTTTTCTTCCTTCATTTCCTCTTCTTCTTCCTTCATTTCCTCTTCTTCTACCATCATTTCCTTGTTTTCTTCCTTCATTTCCTCTTCTTCTTCCATCATTTCCTCTTCTTCTTTCTTCATTTCCTCTTCTTCTTCCATCATTTCCTCTTCTTCTTCCTTCATTTCCTCTTCTTCTTCCATCATTTCCTTGTTTTCTTCCTTCATTTCCTCTTCTTCTTCCTTCATTTCCTCTTCTTCTTCCATCATTTCCTTGTTTTCTTCCTTCATTTCCTCTTCTTCTTCCATCATTTCCTCTTCTTCTTCCTTCATTTCCTCTTCTTCTTCCATCATTTCCTCTTCTTCTTCCATCATTTCCTCTTCTTCTTCCATCATTTCCTCTTCTTCTTCCTTCATTTCCTCTTCTTCTTCCTTCATTTCCTCTTCTTTTTCCATCATTTCCTTGTTTTCTTCCATCATTTCCTCTTCTTCTTCCTTCATTTCCTCTTCTTCTTCCATCATTTCCTCTTCTTCTTCCATCATTTCCTCTTCTTCTTCCTTCATTTCCTCTTCTTCTTCCATCATTTCCTCTTCTTCTTTCTTCATTTCCTCTTCTTCTTCCATCATTTCCTTGTTTTCTTCCTTCATTTCCTCTTCTTCTTCCTTCATTTCCTCTTCTTCTACCATCATTTCCTTGTTTTCTTCCTTCATTTCCTCTTCTTCTTCCATCATTTCCTCTTCTTCTTTCTTCATTTCCTCTTCTTCTTCCATCATTTCCTCTTCTTCTTCCTTCATTTCCTCTTCTTCTTCCATCATTTCCTTGTTTTCTTCCTTCATTTCCTCTTCTTCTTCCTTCATTTCCTCTTCTTCTTCCATCATTTCCTTGTTTTCTTCCTTCATTTCCTCTTCTTCTTCCTTCATTTCCTCTTCTTCTTCCATCATTTCCTCTTCTTCTTTCTTCATTTCCTCTTCTTCTTCCATCATTTCCTCTTCTTCTTCCTTCATTTCCTCTTCTTCTTCCATCATTTCCTCTTCTTCTTTCTTCATTTCCTCTTCTTCTTCCATCATTTCCTCTTCTTCTTCCATCATTTCCTCTTCTTCTTTCTTCATTTCCTCTTCTTCTTCCATCATTTCCTCTTCTTCTTCCTTCATTTCCTCTTCTTTTTCCATCATTTCCTTTTCTTCTTCCATCATTTCCTCTTCTTCTTCCATCATTTCCTTGTTTTCTTCCTTCATTTCCTCTTCTTCTTCCATCATTTCCTCTTCTTCTTCCATCATTTCCTCTTCTTCTTCCATCATTTCCTTTTCTTCTTCCATCATTTCCACTTCTTCTTCCATCATTTCCTTGTCTTTTTCCATCATTTTCTTGTCTTTTTCCATCATTTCCTTGTCTTTTTCCATCATTTTGTCCTATTTCTTCATTTCCAGTTACCCTGATCAGCCCTTGAAGGTTTTCCAGGACACGATTTAAGAATCTAAGTGAACAATCATAATACTGGGATAAATGGTCAGAAACTATCAGCATTATCACAGAGTCATTGAGGACACTTGAAATTATTCTGACCTTTGCCCTGAAACCGGTCCCAGGATTTTCATTGTTAAGGTCCTCATAAAGACAGATAAAGCACACACACACACACTCTCTGTAGTGATTAACCATTGGTATAATGACGTCTTTAGCTCTTTAACATAACCTAATTCTAACTCTGACCATAAAACTATGTTTTGACCCTCAAAAGTTCCTTTAAACATGTGGAGTCCTCCATTTGGTCCCCACAACACATGTTGGACCACTTCCACAGAGACGGTGAACTCCCTGTTTTTGAACATCACGGCTATAGAAAAACACATTCAGCCGTTCAGGGTGTCGATTCGAAGCGTCCCTGCAGGCAGAGAGGAGAGTATTTTGGTTTGAATGCAAATGAGATGCAAAGTGCAGAAAATCCCTAAAACTCTGCAGACTTTGTGTGTGTGTGTGTGTACTTGTTTTTGTGTATAATGGGGATCATTTGGCTGCACAACAACTTACGGGGACTTCCTGTAAATGTGGGGACATCCACAGCAGAAACAGATGAGACTGGTTTTACACTCATCTTAAACGGGTTTTATGTTGGCTTTAGGATGGTTTTTACTTTCAATCTATGTTTAAAACTGGTTAAAGACACACATTTTAAACAATTCTTTTAAAAGAAATCACCAAATATCCACAGAAAATCTGAACCAGTGAAACCTGGTGATCCGCTGAATGATGTAATCCTGACAGAAAATGGTGCCTCCCACCCTGCTGTAAGATGATGTAGAAAAGAAACTCATCCTTTCACCGGTGGAACAAACACAATCTGTGTTAAAGGGATCTTGTTATTGTAAATATCTGAAGTGTTTTTGGGGAATTTCATATTTTTTTACATAATTGATCAAAAGTGAGAAACGCTCGATCAATAAAGCTCTTCAGCTTTCTGACTGCTTTTCACATTGCATGATTTCATGATTTCACCCTGATCTGTTTTACCCTGAAGGAAAGTGATCCGATGTGAGCTGCATCGATCACTACGTCCTGTTTTATCCTCCCCACTTTACTTTGTGCAGCCATTTCCATTCCAGTCAGTCTTATATCGATATGATCTGGCTTTGCTCCAAAGTGAGACCGGCTGATTTCGGCTAGTTCAGTGTTTTTCCTATGCTAGCCATGTTAGCATCTGTGTTTCTCGCTGGGCTCGTCGGAGTCATTTTAGTGCCGTTTTGCATCTATGAGAAACTGTTTCACAGTTGAAGCCTTTGACATATAGATCCCATGTTTTTGTTCTTTTATAAGCTTCGCCGCTATGTTGCCATGTTGGAGATTCGTCACGTGACTGAATGCATCAAATAGTTGATGAAACTCTTCAAACATTATGTTCAGAAAAGTTTGTCACTGCGTCATGATTTTAGGCTTTTTATTCTCGAGTTACTGAGGATAAAATCTGGTGAAACAAACAGCAAAAAAACGTTTTGACTCACTGAAAATAAAAGATTTTCCACCTGGGCGTCTCAGGTCTGTTTGCATCACATCGCAGGTCAGAACTTTTCTAACAGACGAGTCAAAATCACCTCCTTCATCACATATCAGCTGCATGAATCCTCAACTTCACTGTTGCTCTGTTCCTTGGTTGCTTTGAAGTTTTCAGAAGCAAACGTTCCAGAGATGCAGCAAGTTTCTGTGGGATGGATGCAAAAGACGGGGAACTTCCTCCCTTCTGTGGTTCGAAAGCATCTCTTAAGGTCGTTTTGGGGGTCAGACATCTGAGGAAAACTTATTCTGACCAAAACCATGTGAGACATAGTTCAAGTTGAACTAAAAATCAATTTTTCGGGGTGTTTAAACGTGTTTTACTCAGTTCCAGTCACACTGAAAAGACTGTTCTGGAGAAAAATACCAAGCATTGCCTCTCAGAGGAGACCAAAATCAAACATTTAAAAACTGTGTCATCACTATAAATCACTGATATTAACCACTGGGAAACCTTAAATGTGATGTGTCTCTTTCTGACTGTTAGGAGACATGATCACATGAAGAACCGCACCAGCTATGAAAACATGGTCACATGAGGGTTATTAGTGCTCTGATTGACTGACAGTAGATGCAGCTGCTGCTATCAGAAAGTTTGACCGAAAACCAAAAAGATGTTTGGCTCAGATCAGGAGAGAGGGACCCCTGAACGCAGCAGAGAGGAGCTTTTACTTTCTGTTCATATTCGGTCCTGCTGCTGTGGTTTCCTTCAGTTTTATCTGCTGCCTTTTATCTGCGTGTGTGTCAGTTCTCTGTGGTATTACCCAGAAATATCTTTCCAGGTAATCGGCGTGGTTGAATTTCCGCCTCGGGCTTCAGATCAGCTAACAGACTGTTTCTGTAGAAGTCAGTTCAACCTGAATAACAAGACAGGCGCTCACGAGATCAACTGAAAACACAGAAACACACGCAGGACTTGACCTGAGGTGTGTTTTTGGTTAACTTTCAAAGGGAGACTGGCACTGGGTGGTTTGACTCATTTCAGGGGAGTCTGAGTGCAGAACAAAACACCAACACGGCAGCAGGTGAAGCTGTGTGCGTGCACGTGCGTGCAAGTGCGTGCACGTGTGTGCGCTGTCAGCTCTCAGAACACAGGCAGTGGTAAGCCGAGCTGCTTTCTCAGAATTCTGTATCAAAATTTTCCATCGAGGCTTTCAAACAGAAAGTCTGTGCACCGACTCTGAGGCGCTTTTTCTTCAGTTTGAAGGTTGTTTCGATCCTTGAAACGGTCTGACCGACCAGACTGTCCCCAGACTGTCCCCAGACTATCCTCAGACTATCCTCAGACTGCCCTCAAACTATCCTCAGACTGTCCCCAGACTATCCTCAGACTATCCTCAGACTATCCCCAGACTGTCCCCAGACTGCCCTCAGACTATCACCAGACTGTCCTCAGACTATCCCCAGACTGCCCTCAGACTGCCCTCAGACTGCCCTCAGACTGTCCCCAGACTATCCTCAGACTATCCCCAGACTATCCTCAGACTGTCCTCAGACTATCCTCAGACTGTCCCCAGACTGCCCTCAGACTATCCTCAGACTGTCCTCAGACTATCCTCAGACTGTCCCCAGACTATCCTCAGACTATCCTCAGACTGTCCTCAGGCTATCCCCAGACTGTCCCCAGACTGCCCTCAGACTATCACCAGACTGTCCTCAGACTATCCCCAGACTGCCCTCAGACTGCCCTCAGACTGCCCTCAGACTGTCCCCAGACTATCCTCAGACTATCCCCAGACTATCCTCAGACTGTCCCCAGACTGCCCTCAGACTATCCTCAGACTGTCCTCAGACTATCCTCAGACTGTCCCCAGACTGTCCTCAGACTATCCCCAGACTATCCTCAGACTGTCCTCAGACTATCCCCAGACTATCCTCAGACTATCCCCAGACTATCCTCAGACTGTCCCCAGACTGTCCTCAGACTGTCCTCAGACTGCCCTCAGACTATCCTCAGACTATCCTCAGACTGTCCCCAGACTGTCCTCAGACTATCCTCAGACTATCCTCAGACTGTCCTCAGACTATCCTCAGACTGTCCCCAGACCGCCCTCAGACTATCCTCAGACTGTCCTCAGACTATCCTCAGACTGTCCCCAGACTGTCCTCAGACTATCCTCAGACTATCCTCAGACTATCCTCAGACTATCCCCAGACTATCCCCAGACTGTCCTCAGACTATCCTCAGACTGTCCTCAGACTGTCCTCAGACTGTCCCCAGACTGTCCTCAGACTGTCCTCAGACTATCCTCAGACTATCCTCAGACTATCCTCAGACTATCCTCAGACTGTCCTCAGACTGTCCTCAGACTGTCCCCAGACTGTCCCCAGACTATCCTCAGACTGTCCTCAGACTATCCTCAGACTATCCTCAGACTATCCTCAGACTATCCTCAGACTGTCCTCAGACTATCCTCAGACTATCCTCAGACTATCCTCAGACTATCCTCAGACTGTCCCCAGACTGTCCTCAGACTATCCTCAGACTATCCTCAGACTATCCCCAGACTATCCCCAGACTGTCCTCAGACTATCCCCAGACTGTCCTCAGACTGTCCCCAGACTATCCCCAGACTGCCCTCAGAGTATCCTCAGACTATCCTCAGACTGTCCTCAGACTATCCTCAGACTGTCCTCAGACTGTCCTCAGACTATCCTCAGACTATCCCCAGACTGTCCTCAGACTGTCCTCAGACTGTCCTCAGACTATCCCCAGACTGTCCTCAGACTGTCCTCAGACTGTCCTCAGACTATCCTCAGACTATCCCCAGACTGTCCTCAGACTATCCTCAGACTGTCCTCAGACTGTCCCCAGACTGTCCTCAGACTGTCCTCAGACTATCCTCAGACTGTCCCCAGACTGTCCTCAGACTATCCTCAGACTATCCTCAGACTATCCTCAGACTATCCTCAGACTGTCCCCAGACTGTCCTCAGACTGTCCTCAGACTGTCCTCAGACTATCCTCAGACTATCCCCAGACTGTCCTCAGACTGTCCTCAGACTGTCCTCAGACTGTCCTCAGACTATCCCCAGACTGTCCTCAGACTATCCTCAGACTGTCCTCAGACTGTCCTCAGACTGTCCTCAGACTATCCCCAGACTGTCCTCAGACTGTCCTCAGACTGTCCTCAGACTATCCTCAGACTATCCTCAGACTATCCTCAGACTATCCTCAGACTGTCCTCAGACTATCCTCAGACTATCCTCAGACTATCCTCAGACTATCCTCAGACTGTCCCCAGACTGTCCTCAGACTATCCTCAGACTATCCTCAGACTATCCTCAGACTATCCTCAGACTGTCCCCAGACTGTCCTCAGACTATCCTCAGACTGTCCTCAGACTGTCCCCAGACTGTCCTCAGACTATCCCCAGACTATCCTCAGACTATCCCCAGACTATCCTCAGACTATCCTCAGACTGTCCTCAGACTGTCCTCAGACTGTCCTCAGACTATCCTCAGACTATCCTCAGGTTGTCACAAATCATTAAAAAAAAAAAAGACATTCAGTTTCAGTTTGGACATTTTTCTTTCTTGAAGATGTTTCAGCAAAATAAGATCAACGAAATCAACTCAACCGGGAGTTAGAATATTAAATTTAGTCATTTTAGTGTTTTAATACTACCACGAGTTACAGTGCGATCGGCGGTTTGGAGGTTATCTGAAATCATGTAATATCCTCAGTGTGAGAGCTGAGTTCACTGCTGAGAAAACAGCTGTGAACTCATTACGGTCTGTTGGCCTGACTCAGCAACACACTCACAAATCCCCTTATGTGATGCATTATTTCAGAGAAATGTGACTCAGACTGAATCTGAGACATTTCCCAGTTGATCCTTTCTTGGTCGCCTGTCGGCCCTGTTATGGCCCATTGTTGGTTCTGTTTGTTGGTCTTGCTGAGGTTCTGCTCAGGGCCTGGCTGAGAGAAGCATGTGACAAAATCCTTCAATTCATGTGTTTCCACTGATTTTCAGAACAGTTTTACTCTGCTTTTACAGTAGTTTCAGACTGATTTTACAGTAGTTTTAGACTGATTTTACAGTAGTTTTACTCTGCTTTTACAGTAGTTTTAGACTGATTTTACACTGGTTTTAGACTGATTTAACAGTAGTTTTAGACTGATTTTACGCTGGTTTTAGACTGATTTTACAGTAGTTTTAGACTGATTTTACATTAGTTTTAGACTGATTTTACAGTAGTTTTAGACTGATTTTACAGTAGTTTTACTCTACTTTTACAGTAGTTTTACTCTGCTTTTACAGTAGTTTTAGACTGCTTTTACAGTAGTTTTAGACTGCTTTTACAGTAGTTTTAGACTGCTTTTACAGTAGTTTTAGACTGATTTTACACTGGTTTTAGACTGATTTTACAGTAGTTTTAGACTGATTTTACAGTAGTTTTAGACTGATTTTACAGTAGTTTTACTCTGCTTTTACAGTAGTTTTAGACTGATTTTACATTAGTTTTAGACTGATTTTACAGTAGTTTTAGACTGGTTTTACATTAGTTTTAGACTGATTTTACAGTAGTTTTAGACTGATTTTACAGTAGTTTTAGACTGATTTAACATTAGTTTTAGACTGATTTTACAGTAGTTTTAGACTGATTTTACAGTAGTTTTACTCTGTTTTTACAGTAGTTTTAGACTGATTTTACAGTAGTTTTAGACTGATTTAACATTAGTTTTAGACTGATTTTACAGTAGTTTTAGACTGATTTTACAGTAGTTTTACTCTGTTTTTACAGTAGCTTTAGACTGATTTTACAGTAGTTTTAGACTGATTTTACAGTAGTTTTAGACTGATTTTACAGTAGTTTTAGACTGATTTTACAGTAGTTTTACTCTGCTTTTACAGTAGTTTTAGACTGATTTTACAGTAGTTTTAGACTGGTTTTACATTAGTTTTAGACTGATTTTACAGTAGTTTTAGACTGATTTTACAGTAGTTTTAGACTGATTTTACAGTAGTTTTAGACTGATTTTACAGTAGTTTTACTCTGCTTTTACAGTAGTTTTAGACTGCTTTTACAGTAGTTTTAGACTGCTTTTACAGTAGTTTTAGACTGCTTTTACATTAGTTTTAGACTGATTTTACAGTAGTTTTAGACTGATTTTACGCTGGTTTTAGACTGATTTTACAGTAGTTTTAGACTGATTTTACAGTAGTTTTAGACTGATTTTACGCTGGTTTTAGACTGATTTTACAGTAGTTTTAGACTGATTTTACAGTAGTTTTACTCTGCTTTTACAGTAGTTTTAGACTGATTTTACAGTAGTTTTACTCTGCTTTTACAGTAGTTTTAGACTGATTTTACAGTAGTTTTAGACTGATTTTACAGTAGTTTTACTCTACTTTTACAGTAGTTTTAGACTGATTTTACAGTAGTTTTAGACTGATTTTACAGTAGTTTTAGACTGATTTTACGCTGGTTTTAGACTGATTTTACAGTAGTTTTAGACTGATTTTACAGTAGTTTTAGACTGATTTTACAGTAGTTTTACTCTGCTTTTACAGTAGTTTTAGACTGATTTTACAGTAGTTTTAGACTGATTTTACAGTAGTTTTAGACTGATTTTACAGTAGTTTTAGACTGATTTTACAGTAGTTTTACTCTGCTTTTACAGTAGTTTTAGACTGCTTTTACAGTAGTTTTAGACTGCTTTTACAGTAGTTTTAGACTGCTTTTACATTAGTTTTAGACTGATTTTACAGTAGTTTTAGACTGATTTTACAGTAGTTTTAGACTGATTTTACAGTAGTTTTAGACTGATTTTACAGTAGTTTTAGACTGATTTTACAGTAGTTTTAGACTGATTTTACAGTAGTTTTAGACTGATTTTACGCTGGTTTTAGACTGATTTTACAGTAGTTTTAGACTGATTTTACAGTAGTTTTACTCTGCTTTTACAGTAGTTTTAGACTGATTTTACAGTAGTTTTACTCTGCTTTTACAGTAGTTTTAGACTGATTTTACAGTAGTTTTAGACTGATTTTACAGTAGTTTTACTCTACTTTTACAGTAGTTTTAGACTGATTTTACAGTAGTTTTAGACTGATTTTACAGTAGTTTTAGACTGATTTTACGCTGGTTTTAGACTGATTTTACAGTAGTTTTAGACTGATTTTACATTAGTTTTAGACTGATTTTACAGTAGTTTTAGACTGATTTTACAGTAGTTTTACTCTACTTTTACAGTAGTTTTACTCTGCTTTTACAGTAGTTTTAGACTGCTTTTACAGTAGTTTTAGACTGCTTTTACAGTAGTTTTAGACTGGTTTTACATTAGTTTTAGACTGATTTTACAGTAGTTTTAGACTGATTTTACAGTAGTTTTACTCTACTTTTACAGTAGTTTTAGACTGATTTTACAGTAGTTTCAGACTGATTTTACAGTAGTTTTAGACTGATTTTACAGTAGTTTTAGACTGATTTTACAGTAGTTTTAGACTGATTTTACGCTGGTTTTACTCGTATTCTGTGCTGCAGGAGTCCTGGTTGGGCTGCTGTTGGATCAGTGTAACTGATCATGTGACGCCATGCGTCAGCCATGTGTGGCGAGCTTCAGAGAAGGGATCCCCCCTAATCACCATATTACAGTCACACATCAACGCACACACACCACACTGACTGCTGTCTTTGTGAGGACCACCACTGACATGCTACATTATCACAACCCTGAACCTCAACCTGCTTCCAGCTTCTAACCCGAACCCTGAAACCGGTTCTGAGCCCTAAAACGGTGCAAATGTTCATTCCAAAGACAAAAGGTCTAAAACTCACAGCTGCAGACACTAACATGCAGGGAAATAACCCAACACTCCTAACTCTTGACTGATCTCACACACATGCAGGGTTTTCACGGCAGGACTTAGTCGTGTGACCAAACACACAAATTGTAGGTAAACTCGGTTAAAAACATCGTCTCTTTATCCTCCACATGTCGCCTGGTGTAAAACATGAACCGTCTGAGACCAGAATCCAGACCGACTCAAACAAGACTCCACATGATGGTTAGCTTCATCAGAACCTGCTGGATGTCTGACGGATCTGTGGTTTACCTTCTGCTGCCACCAAGTGGACAAACAAACATGTTGTTATTACAAAATCAGAACAAGTGCTGCTTTATACAAAAGAAAAATGTAAAGCGCCCAAACTGGAGCTCTGAGGAACTCCAAAAGTAATTATTGATGACCGTTGGACTGGGTTTGGTTTGGGAAACCAGGGAAAATGATTAATTTTGTTTCCTGTCACTTTCGTTTCCAGGATGCCTTTGTGGAGCTGTACGAGTCCAGGCCTCCAGTCAGTTTCTGGTCCCTAAGGACAGTGTTTGGACTGGTTGTACTGGGAGCAGCTGGGATCACACTGGGAGCCCTCTTCACCCAGAGATAAAACCTGCTGGTCGGGACCGGTCCAACCTGAACCCAGATCCTGCCCCCAAAGATCCCAGAGAGGATCTGTAAGACTTCACCAGAACCAGTTTTACCCTTTAACACGAGGGTAAAACATGGTTCTGCTTTGCTTTCTGGTGAAACAAAGCGGAAAAATGAACAATTCTGATATGTTAGTGTGGAGCAGTTTATCTTAAGCTTGGCTGAAAACGTCCTGGACCTGTTTCTGTAGAGGACTGACTGCAGTGGAATGAACCAAAGACACAACAGACCAGAACAGGAAACCATCGGTGGAGATTTTTCACAAACCGATCAGCGGCGTCTGATTGGCTCCTGATGTTTCTTTTGTTCAGGTGATTGAGATCAAAGCAGAGGAAAAAGTCCACAGCTGAAGGGAAAGTTAGGATGAAAAGGTTTGGTTTGAGTAGCAGAATTCTGACATTAAACTGACATCCAGTGAGTGTTGCTGTGGTTCTGCTCATCACTTCAGGCATCATCCGTGTACAAGCTGAGACTCATTCGGACTCTTATCACTCATCGTATTGGGTCATTTATCAGCCACCACAGATGATCAGACTGCAGCTGTTTTTGAAGGAACTGTTGTAACATTTCAAGTTTTTAAAGACTTTCACAGTTTTAAGACATTAAACATTAGACTGAAGTTAAAAAATATGGGATTCTGGTAAAAATCGTTCTAATACTTTTTAATAAAAATAAATAAAATGAAGCCTGCGTGGTGGTGTCTCTGTGTGGCCCTGTGATGGACTGGTTACCTGCCCAGGTGTACCTGCCTCTCACCCAATGACAGCTGGGATAGGCTGGGGTGTTTCCTGTCTCATCACGACTCTCTGCCTCCATCTTGTGGCTCAAACAGAGAACGACAGTCTGCTCCTGTTTGCTTCTCATCTCAGCTGACGTCAGTCCAATCAGCTTCCTGTTCTGAAACCCACCGTGTTCAGAACCGCTTCACACGTGTTCAGAACCGCTTCCCAAACTTCAGAAACTCAGAGTTCATTCAGGACTTTGTGCCAGACAAACTGTTCGAGGTTTTAGGGGCAGATTTGTACATCATTGTTCTTCTTTAAAACGTTCACCATCACCTGCATGGTTCCCTCGAGCTCAAACTTCTGCATCATCAGGTCCACAACATCCCGCCTGTCCGCCTTCGACGGCAGCACTGTACAGCAGTACAGTACAGCAGCACTGTACGGCTGCACTGCACCGCTGCACTGCACGGCTGCACTGCACCGCTGCACTGTACGGCTGCACTGTACGGCTGCACTGCACTGTTAGGAGCTGCAGAGTGCACACGTCTGTGCAGTTTGCCTCAATCCAACTGTGGTACCTGTCTGCCAACAGATCGAAACTCATTTCAGTTTCAGAGCAAAGCCTCGGATGTAGACTGTATGAACCGAACGAGCTCCTCCTGAGCCGATGCCAACTAAATACACTAAATTAAGAATAAACTAAAATTCACAGCTGAAATCAGATGTCTGCCTTGAACTGTGTTGGATCGTATGTCTTTAAATAGCTGCTCTTCCACACCTTCACACACACCTGCAAACACGTCACACATTAGATTTACAAAACAGGAGGAAGTCAGCTGATCGGTTTAAAGGAGGAAGCTCTTCTGACAGCTGCGTACTAACAAGGGTGAGTGTTAAAGTTCTTATTATTCAGTTAATTTACTGTTTAAGTCTGTCTGAGAACAGCAGATAGAAGAAGCAGCAGAACACTGATAAAACCTCTGGTTTGTGTTTCAAAAACCGTCTCACAGGATCTGACCTGAAGCTGTTACTCTGGGAGTCAGACATGTCTAAAGGAATTTCATGTTTTGACAACATGAAAACTGCAGAGTTCAAGTGCGAAAACAATGAAGGAGCGTTTCAGCAGCTGAGTGACATCATTTCCAGTAAGTGCAGAGGGAAGGGAGACTGACTGACTCTGATCCAAGTTCAACAGCAATAAAATGGGAAGTTTTCTCATATCAGAGCCCAGCTTATGTTCTCAGCCAGAGAACCAGAGCTCTGTTTTATTAAACAGCTGTATGTGTCGTTGCTTTGATCTTTGTCCAGTTATGACTGCAGGTTGTATTTGTGTGTAAAGAGGAATTCCCACACTCAGAGAAAGGCAAAAAGGAGCTTTGTTGTCCAGTGAAAACATTGGGGATGTGAACTGGATCAATGTTATAAAAGTTATGACCTAATAAATCTAAAGATTGTAAGTCAACCAAACACTTTTATGCAGGGAGCTACATTTCAGGGCTTCCTGTTGGGTTCGCTCGACCTTCACTGCCACCAGAGTGAGTTAGAAAAAACAGGCTCTGTTTCCAAACTCCTGGTTCTGTTTCCAAACTCCTGGCTCTGTTTCCAAACTCCTGGCTCTGTTTCCAAACTCCTGGCTCTGTTTCCAAACTCCTGGCTCTGTTTCCAAACTCCTGGTTCTGTTTCCAAACTCCTGGTTCTGTTTCCAAACTCCTGGCTCTGTTTCCAAACTCCTGGCTCTGTTTCCAAACTCCTGGGTCTGTTTCCAAACTCCTGGCTCTGTTTCCAAACTCCTGGCTCTGTTTCCAAACTCCTGGTTCTGTTTCCAAACTCCTGGCTCTGTTTCCAAACTCCTGGTTCTGTTTCCAAACTCCTGGGTCTGTTTCCAAACTCCTGGTTCTGTTTCCAAACTCCTGGTTCTGTTTCCAAACTCCTGGGTCTGTTTCCAAACTCCTGGCTCTGTTTCCAAACTCCTGGGTCTGTTTCCAAACTCCTGGTTCTGTTTCCAAACTCCTGGCTCTGTTTCCAAACTCCTGGGTCTGTTTCCAAACTCCTGGCTCTGTTTCCAAACTCCTGGGTCTGTTTCCAAACTCCTGGCTCTGTTTCCAAACTCCTGGGTCTGTTTCCAAACTCCTGGTTCTGTTTCCAAACTCCTGGGTCTGTTTCCAAACTCCTGGGTCTGTTTCCAAACTCCTGGGTCTGTTTCCAAACTCCTGGCTCTGTTTCCAAACTCCTGGCTCTGTTTCCAAACTCCTGGCTCTGTTTCCAAACTCCTGGCTCTGTTTCCAAACTCCTGGCTCTGTTTCCAAACTCCTGGCTCTGTTTCCAAACTCCTGGTTCTGTTTCCAAACTCCTGGGTCTGTTTCCAAACTCCTGGCTCTGTTTCCAAACTCCTGGCTCTGTTTCCAAACTCCTGGGTCTGTTTCCAAACTCCTGGCTCTGTTTCCAAACTCCTGGGTCTGTTTCCAAACTCCTGGCTCTGTTTCCAAACTCCTGGTTCTGTTTCCAAACTCCTGGCTCTGTTTCCAAACTCCTGGTTCTGTTTCCAAACTCCTGGTTCTGTTTCCAAACTCCTGGCTCTGTTTCCAAACTCCTGGTTCTGTTTCCAAACTCCTGGGTCTGTTTCCAAACTCCTGGCTCTGTTTCCAAACTCCTGGGTCTGTTTCCAAACTCCTGGTTCTGTTTCCAAACTCCTGGTTCTGTTTCCAAACTCCTGGTTCTGTTTCCAAACTCCTGGGTCGGTTCTGTTGCCACAAACCAAACGTGTCCAGCACAGAAGAAAATTCTTTGGCTTTACCATCCGTCATATTTTCGATGTGAAAGTTAAAATCTCTGGTCAAGATAAAATGGTTAAAATCAGTCGAGATAACAGACAATAATTCAGAAAATTCATCAATAAAACTCACACAGTATCCTGCAGATCTGTAAATGATTAAGAACAGAATTTTAGGAGCACCCTTTAAAATAAAAGTAAGATAATCAAAATAAGTGAAATGACTGAATGAGATCTCTTTACAGTGGAATATATCTTTAAATAAGGCAGCTTCTCCCCTACTTTCCTCCCATTTCTGCATTTATCCATGAAACTAAACTTTGGGGGTGCTGTTTCTTTAAGAACAGCAGCACTTGTGCTCTCTGTTAACCATGTTTCTGTCAGAAAATAAAATCTAAATTGTGTGAAATGATGAAGTCATTAACTAACAGGGACTTATTGGACAGAGATCTAATATTAAGTAAAGCTAGCTTTGTGGAGTTTACTCTGGTCTCTGTTGTATTCTGAGTTGTACGTGGTACAGTTAACAGATTAGATAGATTCACCCAGCAAGTTCACCGTTTTCCATTCCTTCTTTTACTAATACAGGAATCCTGCTGGGTCCCAGTTTGTTCTCAGAACAGCTGTCAGTAGTAGGACTACTATAGCAGGGACCCTGAACGCATCGTGGCATGTTGTCTTTGTTCTGAACTCTGCTGCTGCTCCTTGAACATCCTGCACAGCCCCCTGTGCCCTGCTCTGCCAGGACAGATGTAAGAGGAGGGGGTTCCCTGTATTTCCTGGTCGATGCAGTCCTGGCTGGGATAGAGACATCCTTTGGAGACCTCGGGTGATGTGGAGTAAAGGGTCTGGTGAGGGGGGAGGGCCGGCTGTCCTTCACCCTTATCTGTACAGTCATGTTTGGGTTTGTTGTCCCAACAGCATGACGTAAGTGTGCAGCAAGTAATCTGCATTCAGTTGGATCCGGATGCACGCCATCAGGTCTGAAACGCTCCTTACAGTTCCAAAAGATATCAAAGTTATCAATGAACTTAATCCCATGGGAGATGCATGCATTTAATAACCATGTGTTCAGATCAAGAAGTCCTTAAAGAATTCCTTTACCCACCGTAGGAACCATAGGGGCCTGAAATGGAGACACAGTGTTTCTCCATAGTGAAACAGTCTCTCCAACAGCAGAGAAAAGTCTTTCTTCAGGATCTCAGAGCCAGTCTTCCTTCTCAGAATATCTAAAGACCCGTGTGGATAATGATCCTCATGCCATCTGGATGTGTAGACAGATGACGGTCAGCATGATATCTATCAGTTCCCTGACGGATGAATCAGAAAAAGTTATATTTTCTGTCTTTGCCGTTCCATTTTGTGTGGAGGTGTCGTTTCCTTCTGTCGTCCTCACCTTGGTTGTGGGATTTGGGCTTCTCCTAATATTCTGATGAGCCTTTGGCTGAGTTTTGGGGCCATTTCTCTTTTTTTTATTATTTTTTGTATTACATTCATCATCACACATTGTATTTGGAATCAACGGGTCAGTCGGACCGGCCGGTTTGGGAGCTTCACCAGATATTCCAGTGTCATTTGGACACATCCAGGGTCAGCCAGGTCTGCAGTGAGGCTCCACATCAGCTGTGATCCCGTGTAGAAAAGTCTGAGTTAGTCCTTTGGCACATGAAGGCTCCACAGCCTGTAAAGGGAGCTATAATACAGTCAATAAATTCCTCACTCGCACGAATGTCTTGCAGCGTTTCAATCCTCTTCTCGAGCTGTGTTTTCCTCACACTGTGCAGCTCACTGATGATGCAGGGTTAGGAGACATATTCTGTCCGAATATAGGGCTAATACCATTTACAAATATACACTTAAAAGAAAAAGAATAAAAGAATAAAAGTACAAAGCCTCTTCTCTCTAAAAAGAACATGGCAGCACAGCTTAGGTTTGCAAAGCTGCATCTGAACAAAGCTCAAGACTTCTGGAACAATGTCCTTTGGACAGACCAGAGCAAAGTGGAGATGTTTGGTCCTAATGCACAGCAGCACGTTTGGAGGAAACCAAACACAGCATATCAGCACAAACACCTCATACCAGCTGTCAAGCACGGTGGTGGAGGGCTGATGATCTGGGCTGGTTCTGCAGCCACAGGACCTGGGCACCTTGCAGTCATTGAGTCCACCATGAACTCCTCTGGATACCAAAGTATTCTAGAGTCAGATGTGAGGCCATCTGTCCCACAGCTAAAGCTGGGCTGAAACTGGCTCATCAACAGGACAAAGATCCCAAACACAGCAGCAGATCTACAGCAGAATGTGGGAAAAAGAGAAGAATCAAGGTGTTGCAATGGTCCAGTCAGAGTCCAGACCTCAGCCTGACTGAGATGCTGTGGTGGGACCTTAAGAGAGCTGTGCAGAAACCAAAGCTGCAAACCTCAATGAGCTGAAGCAACATGTGGTCTTTGAGTTACTTTCTACTCGCTATGTTTGGTTTAACAGATTAACTTCTGTACATTTTACTTCACAGACTGAAGAAGATCAGTTTGGAAGAAGAGATGTCAGCGGCAGAGTCTCGGTCTCTGAAGGACGACAAGTCGATAGGAGATTATCCAGACTTTGGGTATGGATCCTTAAAAATGGTATCAATAAAATGTGGCAGCAGGAATTAATCAGTTTAATATGTTTCCCATCAGATATGACCTGAATTTATCATTCTTATCACAAAAGATTGAAAAATATTCGATTCTTTCATACAGGTTCAAAACAAAAACAAAATCATATTGTTACAGACTTAAGAAAAGATCTATGCCTTGGTTTGGTTACGCTTTAACCCCTTTCCAGGGACCTTCTCTGTTCAGAGCTTCCTCAGTGGTTTTCATCAGAGAATTCCTCAGTGATATGAACAACAACAGGTTTGTGTCTGCAGAGGTCAGCAGAGCAGAGCGAGAGCAGAGTCTCCAGAACCCGACTGTCTGTCTATGAAGAGTGACCGGTCCATGGGTCATCGAACAGACTTTAGAAATGAACCTGGACCCCCAGACACAAAGTAAGAGAAGAGTCCATAACTGGCTGATATGATTCATCTGAAATAACCTTGTGAAATTCTATTATCTGTCCATGAGGGTTTATTTCGTGTCTCTCTTTCTGTAGTTCATGTTGGGAAAAGTAATAAAAATACTCAGGAACACTGTTGCAACAAGGAACGTCGACATGCATCTATATGATTGTCGTATATCGCCCACCAGGACAACTCGGTGACTTTCTAAATGAACTAGACTCCTTGCTCTCTTCTATCCCGGAGCATGACTGTCCCATAATGGTCCTTGGTGACATGAACATCCACCTGGACAGTCCTAACTCTTCTGATTTTCTGACACTAATGAACTCGTTTGAGCTACAGCTGCTCAGCCGCCCTCCGACCCATAAAGCTGGCAAACTGTGCCACAGAGGCCTGTCTGTCACACCTCTGGACTTTACCACTATTTCATTCAGTTCAGAGTGAGTCTCCCGAGTAGATCATCTGCTTCTACCCCTATGGTTTCCTTCCTCTGCAACCTGTCGCCCAAAAAAAGTGGACACTCCACCGAAACGGCTCTGTTGGCTGTGACAGAAGCCTTAAAAGAAGCCAGAGCAACAGCTAAGTCCTCTGTACTTATCCTTTAGTCCATACTCTCTAGCATCACAGGGAGAGCACACTCCTGGTTTGAATCGTACCTCACTGGTCGCTCTTTCAAAGTATCCTGGCTTGGTCACACTTCTGCAGCACCAGGGGTCCCCCAAGGCTCAGTACTGGGACCTCTTCTCTTTGCCATATACACCAACTCACTGGGAGAGATCATCTGATCACATGGCTTCTCATACCAATGTTATGCTGATGATACCCAGCTCTATCTGTCATTCCCACCTGACGACCACACGGTCTCAGCCAAACCAACCAGACACCACAGCATCTGCATCCAAACCGAATCTCTGGCTCCATCAAAGGTTGCTAGAAACTTGGGTGTCCTGATTGATGACCAACTAACCTTCAAAGAACACGTTACCTCGGTTGCTCGTTCTTTGCATTACTAAACATAAGAAAGATCAGACCATACCTGACCCAACATGCCCCCCAGCTCCTGGTGCAGGCCATGGTCATCTCCCACCTTGACTCCTGCAACGCTCTCCTAACTGGTTTCCTAACTGGTCTCCTAACTGGTCTCCTAACTGGTTTCCTAACTGGTTTCCTAACTGGTCTCCTAACTGGTCTCCTAACTGGTCTCCTAACTGGTTTCCTAACTGGTCTCCTAACTGGTTTCCTAACTGGTCTCCTAACTGGTCTCCTAACTGGTTTCCTAACTGGTCTCCTAACTGCTCTCCTAACTGGTTTCCTAACTGGTCTCCAGCCTGTGAAACCTCTGCAGATGGTCCAGAACGCGGCGGTGCGTCTGGTCTTGGATCAGCCTAAAAGAACACGCCCCCCCTCTGTTCATTGAGCTCCTCTGGCTGCCCTTAGCCGCCCGCATCAGATCCAAGTCCCTGATGTTAGCTACAAAGAGCTTAATGGAACGGCTCCATCTACTTGAAGGCTCTTGCAAAGGCTTCTGTCCCAACTGGGTCCCTCCGTTGGTCCCAGGATTGTCGTCTAGCAGCTCCTACACCACGCCTAAGACAATCCAAACTCTGTTCATGTGTCGTCCCACGATGGTGGAATGAGCTACCGAGCGCTACCAGAACAGGGGCGTCCCTGTCTATCTTCAAGAAGCTCCTGAAAACCCAGCTCTTCAGAGAGCATCTCCTATCCCAGCACTTACCTTGTACTTCCCTACCCCCTCTATCTCTGCACTTTATCTTTCTGCACTTCCTTCTATGCCTGCACCCTATCTCTACTCTGTCCCCTCTGACAGAGTCGGACTCCTGGGTTCCTTCTATGTAGTTTATTGTTAGCTTATTGTTAGCTTTATATAGCTGTTATATCTTCATTTGTAAGTCGCTTTGGATAAAAGCGTCTGATAAATACATACATCTACAACTGCGATGCAGAAGTTCTAATCAAGCTTCTACAGGGTAAACAGACTGTTTGAGTTTATTTTCAGATAAAAACAGTTACTTTTAGATGATTTTGGTGATGAAGACGTGTGTTGACAGAGGGAGGAAGAGGAGTGTCTGTGAGCAGCCGTCCTGCTGCGCTCTGTGTCGGGACGTCCTGAAGGATCCAGTCTCTGCCAGCTGTGGACACCGGTTCTGCAGACAGTGCATCACCTCAGACTGGGACCAGCCTGCTTCCTCAGGAGGCTCCTCCTGTCCCCAGTGTGGAGAAAGACCCAGAACACAGCTTGGTTAGCTTCTTCAAACAGATTAAATTCAGCTTATTTCACTGCTGCACTGTTCATATGAAAGCTGTCTCAGACTTTTACTTCTATTTTCTTCTCTTTCAGCAGGTGTTGGTCTGCAGGAGGCTTTAGATGAACATAAGATCAGTCTGAGGAGGAGATGTGAACGAGTGACTGAAGGAACCGATGGAACAGGAAGTGGAACCCTCCTCAGCAGGATCTACACTGAGCTCTACATCACAGAGGGACAGAGTGAAGAGGCTGATACCCAACATGAGGTGAGGCAGCTTGAGACGGCTTCCAGGACCCTCCATGACGCTCCAATCAGGTGCCACGACATCTTTAAAGCCTCAGCTGAGCAACACGGAGCCATCAGACTGGTTCTGACCAACGGCGTCGCTGGAGCTGGAAAAACCTTCTCAGTGCTGAAGTTCTCTCTGGACTGGGCAGAGGGCTTGGAGAACCAAGCTGTCAGTGTGGTGGTTCTGCTTTCCTTCAGGGAGCTGAACCTGATCAGAGATGAGCAGCACAGTCTTCTCACGCTGCTCCATGTTTTCCACCCAGCTTTACAGAAGCTCCCAGCAGAGCAGCTGGCCGGCTGCACACTGCTGGTCATCCTTGACGGCCTGGATGAAAGCAGACTGTGGCTGGATTTCAGCTGTCAGGTTGTGTCTGATGTCACACAGAAGTCATCAGTCAGCCTGCTGCTGACAAACCTCATCAGGGGGAATCTGCTTCCCTCGGCTCTCGTCTGGATAACTTCCCGACCTGCAGCGGCCAACCGGATCCCTCCTCCGTGTGTTGGCAGGGTAACAGAAGTACGAGGCTTCACCGATTCCCAGAAGGAGGAGTACTTCAGGAGGAGATTCAGCGATGAAGAGCTGTCCAGCAGAATCAGATCCCACATCAAGACATCCAGGAGCCTCCACATCATGTGTGGAATCCCAGTCTTCTGCTGGATCACTGCTACAGTTCTGGAGCACATGTTGACCTCAGAGCAGAGCGGAGAGCTGCCCACGACCACCACTGACATGTACTCACACTTCCTGCTGGTCCAGACAGAGAGGAAGAAGAACAAGTACCATGAGGGGCATGAGACGGGTCCACAGGAGCTGACTCAGGCTGACAGGGAAGTTCTCCTGAAGCTGGGGAGGCTGGCGTTTGAACAGCTGGAGAAAGGAAACGTCATGTTCTACCAGGAAGACCTGGAGCAGTGTGGCCTGGATGCCACAGACGCATCGGTGCATTCAGGAGTTTGTACAGAGATCTTCAAAAGAGAGTGTGTGATCTTCCAGAAACCAGTTTACTGCTTCGTCCATCTGAGTGTTCAGGAGTTCCTGGCTGCAGTCTACATGATCCACTGCCACACCAGCAGGAACACTGAGGTGCTGCAGAGCTTCCTGGGGGAGGAATGGGTGTACAATGACAGTGACTACTTCCTGAAAGATAGCAGTTTCTGCAATAATCCATCCATGGACATATTTTTGAAAGCAGCTATGGAAATATCACTTAAAAGTAGGACTGGCCACCTGGACCTGTTTGTTCGCTTCCTTCATGGCCTTTCTGTGGAGTCCAACCAGAGACTCTTAGCAGGCCTGCTGGGTCAGAAACAGAACAGTCCAGAAACCATCCAGAGAGTCATCAACAACCTGAAGGAGATGAACAGTGATGAAATCTCTCCTGACAGAAGCATCAACATCTTCCACTGTCTGATGGAGATGAAAGACCTCTCAGTTCATCAGGAGATCCAAGAGTTCCTGAAGTCAGAGAACAGATCAGAGAAGAAACTCTCTGAGATCCACTGCTCAGCTCTGGCCTACATGCTGCAGATGTCAGAGGTTCTGGATGAACTGGACCTGAAGGAGTACAACACATCACCTGAGGGACGGAGGAGACTGATTCCAGCTGTGAGGAACTGCAGGAAGGCTCGGTGAGTTGATGTGTGTAAGAGTTAGGTTTTAACAAACTAGTTGGTCCAGTTGGTGTTAGAATATAACACCAAGTATAAACCACAAGTATGAAAACACCTGAAGTGTGCAAATGTCAGCTCATTAAAGATGGACGGGAACCAAACACACAACAGGCAGACTGTGAGATCAAAAAGCTGAGCTTAGTTAAAAGTTAGCAAAAATAAATCATCCTGATCCAGGCAACAATGTGGGAAGAGAATGAATGAAAAACCAAAGGAATCTGCAGCCGGCAGGAAGGCAGAGAAAACCAAGGAAACAAATCCAAAATGGGCAAAAGATCCAAACCTATGAGTCATTTCTGCAGTGAACTTAAAACGCACTCTTTTAAAAGAATAAACATGTTACTGTTTGCTGGGTTTAAGTCTAGTGAAGTATATTAGTATATATATATTAGTATTCAGCCATCAATTCATGGGTGTCCTGCTTATTTGAAGTTTGTAAACCCAACTCTATCATACCAGAAAATGCAAAAAAAGAAAAAATAATGACAATAATCTTCCTGTTCTGAGTCCATCCATCTTCCTCTTATCTGAGGTCGGGTCAGAACCAACAGGTCCAGGAGTTAAACCCATCCATCTCACTCCAGCTCCTCCTGGGGGATCCTGAGGTGTTCCCAGGTCAGATGGGATGTATAATCCCTCCAGTGAGTTCTGGTTCTGACCCGGTTCCTCCTCCCAGGAGGCATCCTAACCAGAGGAACCACCTCAGCTGACTCCTTTCTATGTGGAGGAGCAGCGGCTCTACTCCGAGCTCCTCCCCCTGATGGTGGAGCTCCTCCCCCCGGATGGTGGAGCTCCTCCCCCTAAATGTTGGAGCTCCTCCCCTCGGAAGGTGGAGCTCCTCCCCCTGGATGATGGAGCTCCTCCCCCCGGATGGTGGAGCTCCTCCCCCCCGGATGGTGGAGCTCCTCCCCCTATCTCTAAGGCTGAGCCCCGCCCCCCTCTGAAGGAAACTCATTTCAGCCGCTTGTATCCACGACCTCCTTCTTTGGGTCAGAACCCAGGTCTGTGAGCTCAGGTGAGGGTTGGAACAAAGATGGAGCAGGAACCTGAAAGCTGGAGGGTCAAACTCCCACGACCCCCTCAGAGGGTAAAGATCTAGTCCACCTCCAGGATCTAGATGAAAATGACTGTTTGAGACTCAGAGCCTCCTTTCCAACATCCTGGACTAAACTTTCCCTGGCGAAGCCGGATAGATCCACCTGTGGTTGGGTCCAGAACATTAAACACATTAAACTTTAATGTTTTAACTGAGAAGTATTCTATACTGCAGCTTATAATAAGGCATTTATATACATTTAGAGTAATTTAGGTTGATTTCAACAGGTTTTCTGTTACTTGTTCTTGGTCATCATGTCATTCTTATAAATGCATTGATTTATTTATCAGTCCCTGATGAATGATTGCTCTCAGGCTTTGTGGGTGTGGACTCTCAGAGACTGACTGTGAGGTTTTGCAGTCAGCGCTGCAGTCTGACCCCTCGCACCTCATAGAGCTGGACCTCAGCTGTAACACTCATCTGAAGGATTCAGGCGTCAAACTGCTGGCAGCTGGACTGAGGAGTCCACACTGTGAACTGCAGACTCTGAGGTACAGTGCATCGTCTTTGTTCCTCTCTTTGAACCTCAGATGATCTCATCGGTGACTCACAAAGCTGTCGTTTCTCTGCAGGCTGACGGATTGTCAGATCTCTGCTGAGGGCTGTGCTGCTCTGGTCTCAGCTCTTAAATCCAACCCCTCTCACCTCAGAGAGCTGAACCTGAGTGAAAACTTTCTGCAGGATTCAGGAGTGAAGACCATCACTGATTACATGCAGATTCCCAGCTGTGAACTCCAGACATTGAGGTGAAACAAACTTTAGTGTTTTATACTGAATAAGTATGTGGGACTGGATAGTGTTGTGGTATCTGGGTTCAAATCCCCTGCATGAAAGGTATTACCTCCAGTAGGGGTCCTTAGGCAAGACCCCCCCTTACCCTATCTGTAAGCTGCTTTGGATAAAAGCTTCTGCTAAATGCATAAACAGAAACATGTGACTGGTATTTGAAAGATGAAGGCATGGTTTGTAAAAAAGAAGCAACAAATGGGCTGAGATACAAATCTTCAAGCTTAGAGAGAATAACTCAAAAACCCAGTTCTTAATGTGTCGGAGTCTTGTTGATGCAGATATTTATGAAAAGCTTCCTCCTCATAATCTAATATTGAATATTTAAAAGCTGTTGTGTTATTTCTTTAGGCTGGAGTTCTGTGGGTATTCAGAGCCCAGCTGTGCTTCTCTGGTCTCAGCCCTGATGTCCAACCCCTCCCACCTGAGAGAACTGGACCTGAGTCGGAATCACTTACAGGATTCAGGAGGGAAGCAGCTCTGCCGGTTTTTGGAGAGTCCACTTTGTAAACTGGAAACTCTGACGTCAGTTCATAACATGGTGTTACTCTGTAACTAACTTATTGCACAGCATAAAGTATACTTACATAGAAACATGCTGTTGGAGGCGTTTAATCTTAGCAGTCTGAAGCCTATCGTTACTCTCTTACACCTCATGCTTTGTATTGGATAAGAAGGATATTTAAATGTTGGTCTACTGTTTCTCCACATTTTCCACCAGTAGCACTTCAACTCTTTATTTTCTGTCCTTCTCCAAGAAAGTCTTGGTCCAGTAACCCATTGGTCCAGTAACCCATTGGTCCAGTAACTCATTGGTCCAGTAGCCCATTGGTCCAGTAACCCATTGGTCCAGTAACCCATTGGTCCAGTAACCCATTTGTCCAGTAGCCCATTGGTCCAGTAGCCCATTGGTCCAGTAACCCATTGGTCCAGTAACCCATTGGTCCAGTAGCCCATTGGTCCAGTAGCCCATTGGTCCAGTAGCCCATTGGTCCAGTAACCCATTGGTCCAGTAACCCATTGGTCCAGTAACCCATTGGTCCAGCCCATTGGTCCAGTAGCCCATTGGTCCAGTAACCCATTGGTCCAGTAGCCCATTGGTCCAGTAACCCATTGGTCCAGTAACCCATTGGTCCAGCCCATTGGTCCAGTAGCCCATTGGTCCAGTAACCCATTGGTCCAGCCCATTGGTCCAGTAACCCATTGGTCCAGTAACCCATTGGTCCACCAACATCTCACACGGACCATCTTGGGCTGGGTCTCTGAGCCCCATGGTTTCTGTGATATGTCTGTAGACCACTGGACACTTGTCCTGGATCTTCTGTTCTAAAGTCTGTGGCATGAGAGAGTGACTCAGGCACAAGTAGAAAGTGAGAACAGGGCTGACCCTTTGCATCAGTGGTCAGAAAAATCCAGCCTGAAAGACAACACAGAGGCTCAGATCGTAGCAGCACAACAACAGGCCCAGAAGCATAGAGGCAGGGGTCTACGACAGGTCCAAAAGTGTCAGCTGTGCAGAGATGCCACTGAGACTGAACAGCACATAGTAGAAAGCAGTAAGAAGTCATCCGAAAGGACAAACAAGTGGCTCAAAAAGTACAGAAACATATAGACTGAAAAGTAGCTTCAGATTTTAGGTTTAACATTGAAGGCGTGAGCTGAGGCAGTTTGCAGAACCCTCCAAGAACCCTGTCCTGTCAGCCTTCATATTAAGTTGTTTTTTATGTATTTACAGTCTTGATTGCTGCAGTTTGTCAGAGATCAGCTGTGCTCCTCTGGGCTCAGCCCTGAAGTCCAACCCCTCCCACCTGAGACATCTGGACCTGAGTAACAACAACCTGCAGGATGCCGGGTTGAAGCAGCTGTGTGGTTTTCTGGAGAGTCCAAACTGTAGACTGAAGACTCTCAGGTAGACGTCTCTGTCTGTTTATGGAGGGATAATTGTACCTCCCCTTTGGTCCTCGGCTCCCCTTTGGTCCTCGGCTCCCCCGTTTGGTCCTCGGCTCCCCCGTTTGGTCCTCGGCTCCCCCGTTTGGTCCTCGGCTCCCCCGTTTGGTCCTCGGCTCCCCCGTTTGGTCCTCGGCTCCCCCGTTTGGTCCTCGGCTCCCCCGTTTGGTCCTCGGCTCCCCCGTTTGGTCCTCGGCTCCCCCGTTTGGTCCTCGGCTCCCCCGTTTGGTCCTCGGCTCCCCTTTGGTCCTCGGCTCCCCGTTTGGTCCTCGGCTCCCCGTTTGGTCCTCGGCTCCCCGTTTGGTCCTCGGCTCCCCGTTTGGTCCTCGGCTCCCCGTTTGGTCCTCGGCTCCCCGTTTGGTCCTCGGCTCCCCGTTTGGTCCTCGGCTCCCCGTTTGGTCCTCGGCTCCCCGTTTGGTCCTCGGCTCCCCGTTTGGTCCTCGGCTCCCCGTTTGGTCCTCGGCTCCCGTTTGGTCCTCGGCTCCCCTTTGGTCCTCGGCTCCCTCTTTGGTCCTCGGCTCCCTCTTTGGTCCTCGGCTCCCTCTTTGGTCCTCGGCTCCCTCTTTGGTCCTCGGCTCCCTCTTTGGTCCTCGGCTCCCTCTTTGGTCCTCGGCTCCCTCTTTGGTCCTCGGCTCCCGTTTGGTCCTCGGCTCCCTCTTTGGTCCTCGGCTCCCTCTTTGGTCCTCGGCTCCCGTTTGGTCCTCGGCTCCCCTTTGGTCCTCGGCTCCCTCTTTGGTCCTCGGCTCCCTCTTTGGTCCTCGGCTCCCTCTTTGGTCCTCGGCTCCCTCTTTGGTCCTCGGCTCCCTCTTTGGTCCTCGGCTCCCGTTTGGTCCTCGGCTCCCTCTTTGGTCCTCGGCTCCCTCTTTGGTCCTCGGCTCCCGTTTGGTCCTCGGCTCCCGTTTGGTCCTCGGCTCCCGTTTGGTCCTCGGCTCCCTCTTTGGTCCTCGGCTCCCGTTTGGTCCTCGGCTCCCGTTTGGTCCTCGGCTCCCGTTTGGTTCTCGGCTCCCGTTTGGTTCTCGGCTCCCGTTTGGTCCTCAGCTCCACACTCACCTGTTGTTTGTCTCAGCTGCAGCTATTACTCATTACTTTCCCTCAGTATTTATGCTCCCTTGGTCTTCTCAGTCTTTGTCAGGTCCTCACCGTTGTAGTTAGTTTGGCCTTTTGTTTTTCCACTCGTTTAGTTTTTGGTTATACCGCCTGGCTGCACTTTTGGTTTGAGTTTTAAATTAAAAACAATGAAAAATAATCTGTTGCAAAACTGCTTAATAATAACAATGATGAATTATGTCATAAATCTGTTAAATAGCTCAACACTGGCAGATATCTGCACAACAAAGACGGTTGTTGGTCCGTTTATACTGAACACCAACAGAAGAAAAATATGTCCTGCGGCCCCACAGGCCCCGCCTCTTTACTTTATTACAACTTCCTGTAGCTTTGTTTTTCTGTATTTGATGCATTAATCTGTAAATTAATAGAAAATATACAAGTGTTTAATCAGGGCTCCGTCCATCTTTGCACCAGTGGCTGCATGTGTGTGACAGTAAGATATGAAGGAACAAAACACCATTTTATTGCATTAAAAGCAGATTTTTATCACTGATGTGCCTCCTGTGTTAATCATGGAAAACACCTGTCCAGGTGTCGATTAAGAAAGAAGAATTAGGTAGAATTGGTTCAGATTAAGTCATTTTCAGAGCGAATAATTTCTTTCAAACTTTGCGTCTGTTTGTCTAGATTCTAATCAAACATCAATCAATGATTGACTTAATTTATCTGTCAGATGTGTTGATCACAGAGGTCAAAAACAGCCGAACATATTAACAGATTCAGTTCTTCAAACCAGATTCTGGTCCAGGACCGGAATCGACTCAGCAGCAGAGGGGATGTCTGAGCCCTCTGCCCACCGGAGACCCAGCGCTGCCCCATCCACCCGGTCCTGAACCAGAACCCTCCGGCTGCCGGTCCCGGACCCACAGGATGCATCCTCACCCTAAGATGGAACAGCATCAGGAGTTACTTTCTTCAGTCCAAGCAGAGACACTCGGAGGAAAATCAGCAGTTTAATTTGTCCTCTTCACAGTACAGGAACATGGTTACAGGAACGCTCTTAAATGACTACATTTCCCAGAGTCCTCATGGGCAGTCACAATAATATAGATTAATATATAAAGTATCTATCTCTCATTGGTCCAGAGAGTCCCGCCTGCAGAAACGTTAATTTAACAATAAAATCATTTTGTTTTTACAGATTCTTAAAAATTTTACACCAAAGTAAGAACCGGACGTCTAAACGGCGCTTTTCACGTCAGATTTACGATGCATTCATTTGAAAATCTCTCCACCAATCAGAGGGCAGGTTTACTGGATGGGTTCTGGGTTCTGGTTGAGTTTCATAGATCTAGATTAAACTGATCGATTGTTTACGACTGTAAAAACAAAGCTGCGGTGGAAGATTTTCACCAGCAGGGGGCAGAAAACACTCCATGATGAAACCGTTCCAGAGCCGATCGGACAGAACCAGAACCTTTCTCTGAGACTTTACGGATCCCTGATTGGCTCCAGCAGGCCCCGCCCACATCCCAGCTGCCATCCAATCACAGCCTGCCCAGCAGACGGCCTCTCCTGTGGTGGTCGACCTGGAGCAAGCATGGCGAGTTGTCACAGTCCAGAGAGAATCGGGGTGATGATGTCACACCGCCGTCTCCTCACCCTCCTCACCCTCCTCACCCCCCTCTCCCCCTGCATCGTCCTCTTTCTCCTCCTCATCATCCTTTCCCACCATCTCTCCATCCTCCCCCTCTTCTGCCTCACCTCCCCCTTTCTCCTCCTCAGTCTGTCTTTCTCCATCTGTCCGTGTGTCCTCCCCCTCTGCCTCCCCCTGACTCTCCCCCACTGCCTCCCCCTGACTCTCCCCCTCTGCTTCCCCCCGACTCTCCCCCACTGCCTCCCCCTGACTCTCCCCCTCTGCTTCCCCCCGACTCTCCCCCACTGCCTCCTCCTGAGTCTCCCCCTCTGCCTCCCCCTGACTCTCCCCCACTGCCTCCCCCTGACTCTCCCCCACTGCCTCCTCCTGAGTCTCCCCCACTGCCTCCTCCTGAGTCCCCCCCACTGCCTCCCCCTGACTCTCCCCCTCTGCCTCCCCTTGACTCTCTCCCTCTGCCTCCCCTTGACTCTCCCCCACTGCCTCCTCCTGAGTCTCCCCCTCTGCCTCCCCCTGACCCTCCCCCTGTGTCTCCCCCACTGCCTCCCCCTGACCCTCCCCCTGTGTCTCCCCCACTGCCTCCCCCTGACTCTCCCCCTGTGTCTCCCCCACTGCCTCCCCCTGTGTCTCCCCCTGTGTCTCCCCCACTGCCTCCCCCTGACTCTCCCCCTCTTCCTCCCCCTGACTCTCTCCCTCTGCCTCCCCTTGACTCTCCCCCACTGCCTCCCCCTGACTCTCCCCCACTGCCTCCCCCTGACTCTCCCCCTCTGCCTCCCCCTGACTCTCCCCCTCTGCCTCCCCCTGACTCTCCCCCTCTGCCTCCCCCTGACTCTCCCCCTCTGCCTCCCCCTGACTCTCCCCCTCTGCCTCCCCCTGACTCTCCCTCTCCCCCTCTGTCTCCCCCTGACTCTCCCCCTCTGCCTCCCCTTGACTCTCCCTCTCCCCCTCTGTCTCCCCCTGACTCTCCCCCTCTGCCTCCCCCTGCTGGCAGCTCTCTGCAGCCTCAGCACCCCTGCAGCTGGTCTCTGTGTCTTCTCTAGGCTCCTGGTGCTGGTCCTGGATCAGTTCTGGTTTGGTTTTGGTCTCTGTACCGGGCCCCTGGTCCTGGTCCGGTTCTGTGTTACATGCTGCTTCAGGCTCGGCTGAGCCCAGAGCTACGGGCTGAGAGGGGATGGACTCCTTCCTCCTCAGACCTGTGGTTTGGTGTCAGATTAAAAACTGCTTTAAAATCATTCACCTGAAGCAGGAAAGAACGAAGACTTCTGCTTTGAAAACATTAATAATCGTGCTAATAAAATGCTGTGAAATATGAGTATAATTATAAGTTCGGCCATGGTCAGATTCATGACTACTGTTTGACATCAAGTCCTGAGGGTTAAGGTGTAAATGGAGCATCTCCATGGGGACAGAGGAACTCACCTGCAGGGGTCAGAACCAGCGCCTGCAGGATGTCAGACAGCGACACAATGCCAACGATACGAGACTCCTCATCAACAACGACCAGCCTGTGGACCTGCAGACAAACATTTACATTTGGGTCATAAATGTGTTGCAACAGCTCCACATCCAAACAAGCTGATAGCAGAATCATTTTAAACCAACACAGCGCTGTCCAGAGGGTGTCTGTTCAGAACCAGAAGCTTCTGAGCGTAAACAACCACATGGACATCAACACAGCAGGAGAAATCACAACCAACTGAAGCTAAATCTGAGGTTACAGGATGGCTGCAGCTCCGAATTGGACCATCCGCCAAAACGGGTCCAATTCGGAACACTTTTTCTATTACGAAAGTGTCCCAAAGTACACCATTGGGTTACATGGTGCATTTTCGGCCACTTTAAATTACGAGAAAGTGGCCCATATTGACTTCATCCATTTTGGGACACTTTTGATCGAAAAGTGGCCCAAAATTACTTGCTGCACTTTCAGGCACTTTTTTCATTCAAAAGTGGCCCAAAATTACTTGCTTTATTGTGAGGAAATGGGGTCTGTTTCTGGGTAAACTCAGCCACTATTAAGCACTCCTGCTAGGGAACACAGTCCCACCAGAGCCCCTGGAGTTTCATGGTGCTTTGGACATTACTGACTCCAGGAGCCAGGCCACAAATTTATATATTTCTCCCGGAGAACAGTGCTTGACAATCGGCCATGTGGCCACCAGAGGCCGCCAACTACGAACCTCCGGGAGCCATGCTCCACCTGCACACTTGGAGAGGGTTCCCTGGTTCTATTTCCCCCGAGAAAAGTGTTCGAAAATCGGCCTTGTGTCCGCGAAAATCCGCCTCAAATTACCTCCGGGAGCCATGCTCCAACTTGGCACATTTTTCCCCAAGACAAGTGTGCCAAGTTGGAGCGGTCCAATTTTCCCCAAGGAAAGTGTCCGAAATTAGACCCCCTCAAGCAGGCAGCACCCTCTCGTCCGTTCAGTCTTCCACTGGTTCTCCACACCTCTAGGAGCCATGCCTACCAGTCGGCCCTGTGCACCCACAGGGTTAGGGGTGCAACCAGTGGAAGACTGACCAGAGGGGGCTCATGGGCAGGTGCTGCCGGCTCTAGGAGGTCTAATTTCAGACACTTTTCTCGGGGCATAGATTGAAGACTCTGACACCCGGCGGTCAATTGAGGCGGATTTTCGCGGCCACAAGGCCGATTTTTCAGCACTTTTCTCTGGGAAAATTGGACCAGGTAAACCTCCCCAATTTAGCACTCTTTTTCCCGGGGAAAAGGGCACCACATTGGATTGAAGAGTCCCGACTCCCGGAGGTCAAATGAGGCGAATTTTTGCGGAGAAAAGGCCGATTTTCAAGCACTTTTCTCGGGGGGAATTTTACCACCTTGAGGCCTGGCTCCCGGCATTTTCCCCACATTCTTCTGAAAATGCTCAGGTACACGGACTGGACTGTGCCTCTGTAACCTCATCTGGGTTATTATTAACTTTTTGATTCTTCTGCTTCTGCGAATCTATCAGCGTGACGTCTGATTATCTGACTTCTGTGCGTTACCTCGGCCTTGACGATCCGGTCCACGATCGTCCCCAGAGTCTCCAGTTTGTTGCACTTCATGACTCCCTCAAAGTACTGGGATCTGTGCCTGAGAGCCTGAGTGACCGTCAGATCCAGGTTGTTGTAGGTCTTCTCGGCTGCCAGGTTCTGCACACACATCACACTCAGGCTTTGTAACCGCTAACCGCTAACAACGCTCTGATCAGCATGACAGCGCCAGCAGAGGACAGGTGTACTCACAATGACGTCAAACTTGGAGTAGATATCCACCACTTTACCTGCGGACACAGACAGCACGTCAGAGAACGTCATCACAGCCTTCGCTCTGAGAACACATGACCGTGAAGATCGTGGTTACCGTTGTGGTCGACGACAGGCAGGGCGGAGACGCGGCGGTGTGTGAAGACTGACAGCGCTGTGATGAGTGGCGTGTCGGGGTGGATGTAGGCGATGTTGGAGTACGTCCCCACATCGAGTTCCTCTAGAGTCTGCTTCATGAAGGCCGGCATGGGCATCTCACACACCTCAGACACACACACACATGTTGGTACCACAGAAGAACAACTTGCCCCTGTGGTTAGGTCTGTTAGCTGTGACACTCAGTCTATTTAAAAGATATCTTTGGAGCACATTTAAAGATGATAAATTCTGCTTTTTTAAAACAAATTTACACCATTTTCTGAGGTGTTTGAGACAGACTTTGGTCTAAACACCTGTTGGTTTAAGCACAGAGGATCTATGTCTCAGCCCTGTTTTAACACCTCTTTATTAACAGTGTTTTCAGGGTGGAGACTTAGCAGGAGCTTAACTCCACCCTTTGGGTGGTGGTTGTGGTGGTAAACACCAACATAATGAAGCTGTTCCTCCAATGAGAAACACTCCAACTCTATATATAGATACAGATAGTTACTCTATTGATCCCAGAGGGAAACAGTTCAGCAGTTAGCTGTAAGTTAGCATTTAGCTGTAAGTTAGCAGTGAGCGTTAAGTTAGCAGTTAGCTGTAAGTTAGCATTTAGCTGTAAGTTAGCAGCAGATGCTAGCAAACAATGCTTTCTCATCAACAGTAATGGACCAAGCCGGAGATGTGCACAGCGTAACTCGTAGTAATGCATGTGTACCCGTTAATTACTGCGTTATTAGCACATTCACAGTCTTTAGCTAACTCTG
>JAVGWW010000024.1:473185-650685 GCA_036924055.1 Leuresthes tenuis | reverse complement strand
ACAACTTCAAACCCTCAAGCTAAAAGTACCGTATAAACTACAGCAAACAGGTCCCAAATATGAACCAATAAATCAGTAAAAGGAACAGATCTGAGCACAGTTTGCTGCAGCTTCAGATGAAGGACAGCAGCTGTGCTGCGTTTAGGGACCGCTGACCTCAGGAAACTGAAGCTCCTCACCAACAGTTCCCACTGCCTCAGGAGGGGTTAGCAACATTCTCAGGGACTCTTTTTCTGCATTATTTTTTATTTTTTGTTCTTTATTAACAATGCACTTTAAAGGGATTGCGCTTTTTTAATGTTGTTGTACTTGTTCCTCTGCAGCTGTACGGAGACTCCAGACGAAGCTGTTTGTTCCTGTCCTTCAGAGATAGATTACTGTACCATGAAGGCACAGATCACACTGACCCAATAACAGATCTATAAACAGAACGGTCCTGAAGGACAGGTTCTGCAAACAGAACTAATGTTAACGGGCCTTTTTGCTCGTAGGCCTGAGATCCTGATAAACCTGCACACTTTCCACAGCTGGATCCTTCAGGTTTGTGGCATCAGGTGAGCTGGAATTTAATCCACTATTTTTCCATTTGTTGCTCTGGAGAAAAGCCTCCGTACATCCAAACATTATTATTAATATAACATGAACACTTTCTGTCAAACAATACGGAGAAAACAGCTTTAATTGTGGTTTCTGTGGTCCTGGTGTGACCCTCGTAGAGTTGGACATTGAGACTATTGTCAGCTGTGCTTTGACAGGTTGAAACATTCATGTTATTGATTAGGTGGGTTATTATTGACTGAATCTGAGGAGGTCCGGCTTCAGAACCTGGCAACACACTGTGGACTGTGACCTCACTTCCTGTCCTAAAACCTGCCGACTCATGGTGAGAAAAACAGTAGCGGCTCCCTTCAGATTATCATAATCCATTAAGAGGAAAAATGTGGTTTCAACACAGCGATCAGCTGAGCTAATCCGGCCTTCATCATCAGAGCCTTCATCATCAGTCTGAACTCTTACCTGCATCATCGGGGTCTGGCTGCTGCATCATCCCGTCTGCAGCCTCCACCTGTCCAACAACACAGAGTCAGTTAGGGGCGGGGCTTCTAAACACCTGTCCAACAACACAGAGTCAGTTAGGGGCGGGGCTTCTAAACACCTGTCCAACAACACAGAGTCAGTTAGGGGCGGGGCTTCTAAACACCTGTCCAACAACACAACGCAGAGTCAGTTAGGGGCGGGGCTTCTAAACACCTGTCCAACAACACAACACAGAGTCAGTTAGGGGCGGGGCTTCTAAACACCTGTCCAACAACACAACACAGAGTCAGTTAGGGGCGGGGCTTCTAAACACCTGTCCAACAACACAACGCAGAGTCAGTTAGGGGCGGGGCTTCTAAACACCTGTCCAACAACACAACGCAGAGTCAGTTAGGGGCGGGGCTTCTAAACACCTGTCCAACAACACAACGCAGAGTCAGTTAGGGGCGGGGCTTCTAAACACCTGTCCAACAACACAACGCAGAGTCAGTTAGGGGCGGGGCTTCTAAACACCTGTCCAACAACACAACGCAGAGTCAGTTAGGGGCGGGGCTTCTAAACACCTGTCCAACAACACAACGCAGAGTCAGTTAGGGGCGGGGCTTCTAAACACCTGTCCAACAACACAACACAGAGTCAGTTAGGGGCGGGGCTTCTAAACACCTGTCCAACAACACAACACAGAGTCAGTTAGGGGCGGGGCTTCTAAACACCTGTCCAACAACACAACACAGAGTCAGTTAGGGGCGGGGCTTCTAAACACCTGTCCAACAACACAACACAGAGACAGTAAGGGGCGGGGCTTCTAAACACCTGTCCAACAACACAACACAGAGACAGTTAGGGGCGGGGCTTCTAAACACCTGTCCAACAACACAACACAGAGTCAGTTAGGGGCGGGGCTTCTAAACACCTGTCCAACAACACAACACAGAGTCAGTTAGGGGCGGGGCTTCTAAACACCTGTCCAACAACACAACACAGAGACAGTTAGGGGCGGGGCTTCTAAACACCTGTCCAACAACACAACATAGAGTCAGTTAGGGGCGGGGCTTCTAAACACCTGTCCAACAACACAACACAGAGACAGTTAAGGGCGGGGCTTCTAAACACCTGTCCAACAACACAACACAAAGTCAGTTAGGGGCGGGGCTTCTAAACACCTGTCCAACAACACAACACAGAGTCAGTTAGGGGCGGGGCTTCTAAACACCTGTCCAACAACACAACACAGAGTCAGTTAGGGGCGGGGCTTCTAAACACCTGTCCAACAACACAACACAGAGTCAGTTAGGGGCGGGGCTTCTAAACACCTGTCCAACAACACAACGCAGAGTCAGTTAGGGGCGGGGCTTCTAAACACCTGTCCAACAACACAACGCAGAGTCAGTTAGGGGCGGGGCTTCTAAACACCTGTCCAACAACACAACACAGAGTCAGTTAGGGGCGGGGCTTCTAAACACCTGTCCAACAACACAACGCAGAGACAGTTAGGGGCGGGGCTTCTAAACACCTGTCCAACAACACAACGCAGAGTCAGTTAGGGGCGGGGCTTCTAAACACCTGTCCAACAACACAACGCAGAGTCAGTTAGGGGCGGGGCTTCTAAACACCTGTCCAACAACACAACGCAGAGACAGTTAGGGGCGGGGCTTCTAAACACCTGTCCAACAACACAACGCAGAGTCAGTTAGGGGCGGGGCTTCTAAACACCTGTCCAACAACACAACGCAGAGTCAGTTAGGGGCGGGGCTTCTAAACACCTGTCCAACAACACAACACAGAGTCAGTTAGGGGCGGGGCTTCTAAACACCTGTCCAACAACACAACACAGAGTCAGTTAGGGGCGGGGCTTCTAAACACCTGTCCAACAACACAACGCAGAGACAGTTAGGGGCGGGGCTTCTAAACACCTGTCCAACAACACAACGCAGAGACAGTTAGGGGCGGGGCTTCTAAACACCTGTCCAACAACACAGAGTCAGTTAGGGGCGGGGCTTCTAAACACCTGTCCAACAACACAACACAGAGTCAGTTAGGGGCGGGGCTTCTAAACACCTGTCCAACAACACAACACAGAGTCAGTTAGGGGCGGGGCTTCTAAACACCTGTCCAACAACACAACACAGAGTCAGTTAGGGGCGGGGCTTCTAAACACCTGTCCAACAACACAACACAGAGTCAGTTAGGGGCGGGGCTTCTAAACACCTGTCCAACAACACAACACAGAGTCAGTTAGGGGCGGGGCTTCTAAACACCTGTCCAACAACACAACACAGAGTCAGTTAGGGGCGGGGCTTCTAAACACCTGTCCAACAACACAACACAGAGTCAGTTAAGGGCGGGGCTTCTAAACACCTGTCCAACAACACAACACAGAGTCAGTTAGGGGCGGGGCTTCTAAACACCTGTCCAACAACACAACACAGAGTCAGTTAGGGGCGGGGCTTCTAAACACCTGTCCAACAACACAGAGTCAGTTAGGGGCGGGGCTTCTAAACACCTGTCCAACAACACAGAGTCAGTTAGGGGCGGGGCTTCTAAACACCTGTCCAACAACACAGAGTCAGTTAGGGGCGGGGCTTCTAAACACCTGTCCAACAACACAGAGTCAGTTAGGGGCGGGGCTTCTAAACACCTGTCCAACAACACAGAGTCAGTTAGGGGCGGGGCTTCTAAACACCTGTCCAACAACACAACACAGAGACAGTTAGGGGCGGGGCTTCTAAACACCTGTCCAACAACACAACACAGAGTCAGTTAGGGGCGGGGCTTCTAAACACCTGTCCAACAACACAACACAGAGTCAGTTAGGGGCGGGGCTTCTAAACACCTGGAAATGCACAGCTGGAAACAGCAGGAAAGAGGAGCACCAACTGACAAGATGTTCATGTTTTTAAAATGAAAATAATCCTCAGGTCGGTCCGGTCCACAAACACAGACCGGTTCTTCACTCTGATGGGACCTTCTGTTGGTGGCCTGAAGGTTTACCACCAAACTCCGGCCCAGGTGAACTCTGACAGTAACACCTGAAGGTTTACCACCAAACTCCTGCTCAGGTGAACTCTGACAGCAACACCTGAAGGTTTACCACCAAACTCCTGCCCAGGTGAACTCTGACAGCAACACCTGAAGGTTTACCACCAAACTCCTGCCCAGGTGAACTCTGACAGTAACACCTGAAGGTTTACCACCAAACTCCTGCCCAGGTGAACTCTGACAGTAACACCTGAAGGTTTACCACCAAACTCCTGCCCAGGTGAACTCTGACAGTAACACCTGAAGGTTTACCACCAAACTCCTGCCCAGGTGAACTCTGACAGTAACACCTGAAGGTTTACCACCAAACTCCGGCCCAGGTGAACTCTGACAGTAACACCTGAAGGTTTACCACCAAACTCCTGCTCAGGTGAACTCTGACAGCAACACCTGAAGGTTTACCACCAAACTCCTGCCCAGGTGAACTCTGACAGCAACACCTGAAGGTTTACCACCAAACTCCTGCTCAGGTGAACTCTGACAGTAACACCTGAAGGTTTACCACCAAACTCCTGCTCAGGTGAACTCTGACAGCAACACCTGAAGGTTTACCACCAAACTCCTGCCCAGGTGAACTCTGACAGCAACACCTGAAGGTTTACCACCAAACTCCTGCCCAGGTGAACTCTGACAGTAACACCTGAAGGTTTACCACCAAACTCCGGCCCAGGTGAACTCTGACAGTAACACCTGAAGGTTTACCACCAAACTCCTGCTCAGGTGAACTCTGACAGCAACACCTGAAGGTTTACCACCAAACTCCTGCCCAGGTGAACTCTGACAGCAACACCTGAAGGTTTACCACCAAACTCCTGCCCAGGTGAACTCTGACAGCAACACCTGAAGGTTTACCACCAAACTCCTGCCCAGGTGAACTCTGACAGCAACACCTGAAGGTTTACCACCAAACTCCTGCCCAGGTGAACTCTGACAGCAACACCTGAAGGTTTACCACCAAACTCCTGCCCAGGTGAACTCTGACAGTAACACCTGAAGGTTTACCACCAAACTCCTGCCCAGGTGAACTCTGACAGTAACACCTGAAGGTTTACCACCAAACTCCTGCCCAGGTGAACTCTGACAGCAACACCTGAAGGTTTACCACCAAACTCCTGCCCAGGTGAACTCTGACAGCAACACCTGAAGGTTTACCACCAAACTCCGGCCCAGGTGAACTCTGACAGTAACACCTGAAGGTTTACCACCAAACTCCTGCCCAGGTGAACTCTGACAGCAACACCTGAAGGTTTACCACCAAACTCCTGCCCAGGTGAACTCTGACAGCAACACCTGAAGGTTTACCACCAAACTCCTGCTCAGGTGAACTCTGACAGTAACACCTGAAGGTTTACCACCAAACTCCTGCCCAGGTGAACTCTGACAGTAACACCTGAAGGTTTACCACCAAACTCCTGCCCAGGTGAACTCTGACAGCAACACCTGCCCACACCGAGGACAGAAGGGACTCATCTCCGGACTGATGACAGACTGTCTGAGAGGCTGGTAAACAGCTGGTAAACAGCCGGTAAACAGCCGGTAAACAGCTGGTAAACAGCTGGTAAACAGCCGGTAAACAGCTGGTAAACAGCTGGTAAACAGCCGGTAAACAGCTGGTAAACAGCCGGTAAAAAGCCGGTAAAAAGCCGGTAAACAGCCGGTAAACAGCCGGTAAACAGCTGGTAAACAGCCGGTAAACAGCCGGGGAAAAGCCGGTAAACAGCCGGTAAAGAGTCGGTAAAAAGCCGGTAAACAGCCGGTAAACAGCTGGTAAACAGCCGGTAAACAGCCGGGGAAAAGCCGGTAAACAGCCGGTAAAAAGCCGGTAAACAGCCGGTAAACAGCTGGTAAGCAGCCGGTAAAAAGCCGGTAAACAGCTGCTAAGCCCTCCCTGTTCCACATTAACGCGGTGCTTAAAGCGTCTCTACCACGGTGAGGTTACGTCGCTCTGGATGTTTCTGTGATGAAATGACGACGGAGTTAAAATGGGGGATTTTTGAGCCGTTAGTTCACACCGACCTGGCAGCCGTTCATTTATCTTTCCGCGTCTCCGCTGGTGGCCGCAGGGCTTTTATCTGGGAACGAATCGAGTCTTTACGGCTCCATCTTGTGTCTCAGTCCGGCTGAGAGGACCTGCTGTGCCGGCAAACCATCGTCCTCTGTCGGTAAAACTCGGCTCCGCTCGGCTGCTTTAACGAGCTCACAGCGAACAGAAGCCACTTCCGGTGAGGATTTACCGTAAAAGGCAAAGCTGCTGTGAAAGCTGTGATTTCACCTGCCTCAGACACAAACTGACTACATTTTTCTAAAAAGGTTTGTCCTTTAAAAGGAGACGAGATGAAAGCATAAAAAAACATCTGATGTATTAGTGACACATTTAAAACGTTCAGTGGTCTTTTCTCTATTAATTACCACTGATCGATTCAGAATAATCTATCTTAAACATAGATCTATCTATTATAAATATAGATATTTAAAATGAAATAAAGACCTAAAAGGCTCTCTGTCAGCACCAGTTTTACAGACTTTTACAGGAAACAAAGAAAGAAGAAAACTGAAGGAATGGCTGTTTTCCATCCATCTCCAGCCTTTTATGAGCCAGTCTGGGCCAAACAGGGCCGTTGCTCGGCATACAGCTGAACGGGGGCCCCGGCCCCCCGAACACCACCACCAACACAGCCTTATTATACACAGAAAATGAGCCTCTACTGGATGTATGAGAACATTTGTTCCAATTTGCATGAACCTCAACAGGTTTAACAGAGCTATAGGCCATCTAAGCAAATAAAAACACTTTTGAGTTCAGCCATTTAGCTTTTAAATTCCTCCATGAAAAAAAACACCCTTTACCCTTTATTCCAGCTGCTTTTCTGTCTCTAAAACTATCACACGGAGGTTTTCCTGCTTCCTAATGCCTGAGATAGTTTAGTGAATAGGCTATAATAGGCAGAACAGGTGTTTTTCAAGCCTGTCGGTGGGTGTCCACAGCAGAGAAAACAAACCTCTACCTGCCTCCACTTCATTCTCAGTTCTCCTTGTTGCTTCTCTCACATCATTTCTCCATCACTGTGGTTCATACAGCTCACTACGCTTTGATTGGCTGCTGTCCGCTGATAAATAAGACGAGCGGACCGCAGTATCTTGCCTTCCAACATGCACGGACGCACCCAGAGCCTGCGAATACGACCTCCTCGCTTCACTCTTTGAGACCTGCGCAGGCTACAGTAGGTTAGGTGGTTGAAACAGGGAAAATCGTGCCTCTGTTCTTCTTCCTTGGCTCGCCAGCTGTAGCGTGGTCTGAAGGATATAAAGGGGCAGTAAGAAGAGTCTGATGACCTCCCTCTCATCGGTGACCCGCTCCAGCTCCTCTGGGGACACACCAAGGGTATAATCTCTGGGCCCTGGTTCTGCCCAGAGGCCTCCTCCCAGTGGGCCATGGCTGAAACGCCTCCCCTGGAAGCTGCCCCGCCCTGATGAGCTCATATTTCCATCTCATTCAGTCGTTTTTCCATTTGAGGCAGCAACTTTCCCCAAAGCTTGAGGGGACGCTCCACCATTTTAAACTGAGGACCAAAGCCTCAGACTTGGAGGCTGATTCTCAGCCCTGCTGCTGCACACTGAGCAAAGCAGACTGATTTACAGCCAACAGGAACACATCATCTGCAACGATTCGATCCCATTTGGTGGAGAAACGATGAGGACCGAGCGGTTGGTCAGACTCCCACAGGACAATAAACAAGCTGCTTATGTTTCTTTGACTTATTTCAACTTCATTTAACAGCTCAGTGAAATGGACTGACAGCATAAACTAAAAGTTATAGTTTAAAATGTACTTTGTGATTTCAGCTTTTTAAAATAAAACATTCATCTGTTGGCAGAAATCCAAACTAACGCTCAGAAATATGTTTCATTCGTCTACGATTACATGTTTTCATCCCCTTACAGGCATAAAAATCCCTCCTTTCTGTTCCTGGGAGCATATATTAGGATGTGTAAAACTCCCCAAAAACACAACCCTGTTTGTTTAAAATCTGATTCTATTTCAAAAGTGAAGTTCCGGGTCGAAGGCTTAAAGGCTGCTGACTGTGAAGTCTGTAGGAGTCAAACCTTCACCTGTCAGTGGTGTTAATGTTCTGGCTGTGAGTAAATCTGTGTTTATTTTCTCAGCTGATGTCACCGATGACCCGCTTGTGTCTGCATCCTGGATCTGGGTCACATGGTTCTGATCCTGACTGCTGTTCCAGTCTGTGATTCTGAGTGTTGGACACTGTGGGCGGGTCTGTGGAACCAGCAGGAACCGGTTCAGGTGTCTGGTGTCCAAACTGACTAAAACTGAAGCAGACAGCTGGACAAACACACCTGTCAGCATCAGCAGACACTCACCAGCTTCCTCCTGGATGGAGACGCGGGGGTGGGCGGGGCCAGAGGGGGCGGAGCCTGAGGAGTCAGCTGGTAGCAGGCGAGGTGGGAGGATCGTTGTCCCGTGTCAGGCGGCGAGGAGAAGGAGCGCAGCCTCCTGGTCTCTGGACGCCGCGGCTCCGTCAGGTACGTCTCCAGACGGAAAGCGCTCATCTCCTCCTGACGGGAGGCGGGAGGACCGGGAGGGGGAGGAGGGGAGGAGAGGCTGTGGGCTGGGAGGAAGAAGAAGAAACAGTCAGAGAAACATCGCCCCCTGCAGGACCGTCTGAGTCACTGCATCCACAAACCTCAGGAAGGAACCGGAACATACAGAACTTTTCTGGTTTACTTTTTACCCCAAAATAATAAAAATAAAGATATAATAAAAATGCAGCTGACTACTGAGAAAGAGGTGAGAGGTTCTGATCCACAAAGTCCATCACAGCCTGCTGCGTTTCATCTGTAAAGCTTTGGTTGTACACCGGCAGTAACAGGCCAAAGGAGAGGAGAAACGCACCTGAAGCTGCTGCATGTTGAATTAAGTGGAAGCTTAAAGTGAACTGTTGAAAAGCTAAACGGGAGCTCAAGATCATTTCAACATGGAGCTGAACAACACTAAGGAGAAAGGTCAAAGGTTGAAACATCGACCTTTAAATGTAAAATGGGATTAAGTCACATTCTGTTCATCAAATTCAGTTCCTCACATTCAGTTCATCAAATTCAGTTCATCACATTCGGTTCAACACATTCAGTTCATCACATTCAGTTCAACACATTCAGTTCATCACTTTCAGTTCAACACATTCAGTTCATCACATTCGGTTCATCACATTCAGTTCAACACATTCAGTTCATCACATTCAGTTCATCACATTCAGTTCAACACATTCAGTTCATCACATTCAGTTCATCACATTCAGTTCATCACATTCAGTTCATCACTTTCAGTTCATCACATTCAGTTCATCACTTTCAGTTCATCACTTTCAGTTCATCACATTCAGTTCATCACATTCAGTTCATCACATTCTGTTCATCACATTCAGTTCATCACATTCAGTTCCTCACTTTCAGTTCATCACATTCAGTTCATTACATTCAGTTCATCAAATTCAGTTCATTACATTCAGTTCATCAAATTCAGTTCATTACATTCAGTTCATCACATTCGGTTCATCACATTCAGTTCATCACATTCAGTTCATCACTTTCAGTTCATCACATTCAGTTCATCACTTTCAGTTCATCACTTTCAGTTCATTACATTCAGTTCATTACATTCAGTTCATCAAATTCAGTTCATTACATTCAGTTCATCAAATTCAGTTCATTACATTCAGTTCATCACATTCGGTTCATCACATTCAGTTCATCACATTCAGTTCATCACTTTCAGTTCATCACATTCAGTTCATCACTTTCAGTTCATCACTTTCAGTTCATCACATTCAGTTCATCACATTCAGTTCATCACATTCGGTTCATCACATTCAGTTCATCACTTTCAGTTCATCACATTCAGTTCAACACATTCAGTTCATCAAATTCAGTTCATTACATTCAGTTCATCAAATTCAGTTCATTACATTCAGTTCATCACATTCAGTTCAACACATTCAGTTCATCACTTTCAGTTCATCACATTCAGTTCATCACATTCAGTTCATCACATTCAGTTCATCACTTTCAGTTCATCACATTCAGTTCAACACATTCAGTTCATCACTTTCAGTTCATCACATTCAGTTCAACACATTCAGTTCATCACATTCAGTTCATCACATTCAGTTCAACACATTCAGTTCATCACATTCAGTTCAACACATTCAGTTCATCACATTCGGTTCATCAGATTGCAGGTTTTCTAACATCTGGGTAATGTTTGCAGGAGTCTGTTAGCTTAAACTGAACCAAACTGAACCAACAGGGTGTACGTTTTGTCAGAAACATATATAAAGTCCCTGGAAACAGGAGTGAGTGTGTTGTTGTTGGCTCAGATATGAAGTTCGTTTTAGTTCAACTGTTCACCTTAACAAGCAACTGAAGTGAAAAACTGTCATGTTCCTGCAGCAGTTTGTTAACAGCAGGACGGCAGCTCATGCTGAGGGATGAAGGAGAATCATCCAGAGTGTTTTTGATGGTTCTGATGAGTGATTTAATGAGTAAACAGGAAACCATGTGGCGTATCTCTTAAAGTTCAGACATTTTCTGAACAAATTCATGAACTTAGTAAAAGTTTTAAAGGGATTCAGTCCCTCAGCTCAGATAACTGAGACCAAAGTGTCACATTTAAGGAGAAAAGGTGAAACGTTTGTGTTCAGGCTCTCACTGAAACTTTGTAACTGCAGGTCTGTAACGACACAAAGTGGCTGAAGGAGAACAAACCGGGTCTGTCCGAGCTGCCAGAACACGACCCGTTTCTGGACGAAGTCTGAAGCCTCCTTTCAGGGTCTCCTGACCAAAGTTAAAATGTTTTTAAGCCGTCACGACCTTGAGAAGCCTCCAAGCCCTAATAAGTTCAAGGTCAGACGACTGCAATGTGGGCGTCTCCCAGACTTCTCTCAGTCGGGTTTCCCTTCCCTTCAGCTGGTGCAAAATGCTGCTGCTGCCCGTCTTTAACCAACACTAACAGACCTGTGCACATCACTCCTGTTCTTAACTCCCTTCACTGGCTTCCTGTCCTTCATAGAACTGATTTTAAACTTTTAAAGTTTGTTTTTAAAGCTCTTAACGGCCTCACCCCATCGTATTTATCTGAGCTTTAACTGTAACCCTGGCAGAGCTCTGAGGTCAACAAATCAACTTTAGCTGGAAGTGTTCAGGTCAAAATAAAAGCCCTGGGGTGACCGAGCCTTTTCTGCTGCTGCCCCCAGGCTCTGGAATAAGCCCCCCCCCCCCGAGATGCATCTTATTTCTGACCTGGGCCTCTTTAAATCAGGGCTAAAAACCTACTTATTTCAGATGGCTTTTAATACCCAGTAGTATGGTGACTCTTTAATCTTATTCAATTTTGCTGTATTTTGTTGATTTTACTGTTATTTTATTGTTTTTTATTTATTATTTTCTTTATTTATCATCTGCTGTAAAGCACTTTGGTACCGAAATGGATTGTTGTAAAGGGCTGTAGAAATAAATCACATTTACATTTATATTCTCCATCTGAGGACGGTCTGAAGCTCCCTTTAAGCACCCGTCATCATGAGATGTTCTGATTGGTCTGAAAGGTTCGGTTCTGCTCTCAGAGAACTCTGAATAAACTCCACAGGCTGTACATGAGGAAAAACTCAGTATATAATAAGTAAAACTGCAGCTCCTACGAAGGAGCATGAAGGGTTCTGTCACTGGATTCAATAAATATTCAAGAAAAGGTCAAAACTCAAACAGAATTTGGTGTTTGAGCTTTGATCGTCCTTATTTTTCAGTTAGAAGTTGATGCACCTGCTTCCAGAGAAAACCTTCACCTCTGTCTCGCACTGGTTTCCTCCTGTTATCAGCGGGTCAGAACACAGAGAACTGCAGTGAGATTACAGTGAAACCCTCCCACACAAACAGCGATTCCAGGTGGTTTTGGAGGGAAGAGGCGGCCTGCTGAGGCTGAGTGACGCACGCCGACTCGAACCTGAGCAGAGATAACAGGATCAGGTTTGTTTTTCAGCCGTTTGTCCCGCCGCGAGGCGGCCGATGAGCTGCAGACCGAGAGATGGGCGAGAGCCACTGAGCCGAGCTGAGATTCATCAGCCGACAGGCCTCAGAGGAAACCTGAAGCCGGCCAGCATCAGGTGACTGCTGGATGAATCCTGCTTTCACCACAGAGGGGTCATATGACCGGTTTGGTCTGTGGAGGGCTGGAGAGCAGGAGGAAGCTAACTGTGAAATAAAGCCTTGGCTTTGGTGGAGTCCTCGGGGGGGGCAGCTCCTGAAGGCACCTGATTGGTTGCTGGATGATGATCAGACCTGCTGCTGATGTCCCTGATCACTATCTGAAGCGATGATTTGAGGAGGCAGCGGGTTGTTTGCTCGGTTTCACTCTTTGCACTCGTTTGTCTTTTCTCAGCTTCAGCATCAGGCGTCTCCCTGTTTGTCTTCTGTGTCCAGATGTGTCCAGATGTGACCAGATGTGACCAGATGAGACGAGCGAGCAGAAGATCTGTGAGAAAGCCTCAGAAACTGAGTTTATGGCTGTTCTGAACGCTGTAATCTGCGGTTGAAGCTTTGATAGTTCTGTCTCACACTCTACCCACTTCTACACCTGCAGCTGGTCTGTAATATTAACTGTTAGGGCGCCCTGAGGCCCTGAGCTACAGAGCACCCTGCTGTGGTTTATTTTACTCCAACTGGAACGAAACGAAGATCATGAGAAACAGACAGAGAGGTGAGCTGCAGAGCAGCATCAGTCAGCCTTTATCAGCCTTCATCAACCTCAGCACTGAACATGTCGAAGCTTCACAGAATAGGATCCAAAGAACCACAATGCCGTGGTTCAGGCCCCCCACCCCATGGTTCAGGGGTCCCATCATGTCACTCGGATGCTGCTGAACAATCCAGAGATACATTACCAACTCCTTTGGGTTTCATATGCAGTTAAAGAAGTGACACCAGGCTGTGTTTAAGTGCAGGTTTTAGGCTGAGGACCGACACAGATTAAAGGACCTGCTGCTCAGAAACACCACAGCAGCCCCATAAACCCACAGCTACAGCTGCAACAATCACATTAAAAAGGTTTCTGAACTGCTTAGAATGAACCATTTTATCTGTTTGAGGGAAAACATGAAGGAAAAATACTTCAGATAGATGAAGGCAGGACACCAGAATAAGCCTCAGGGTGGCATGAGGTGGAAATCAGTGATGAAGACGTCTGCATCAGATCATTCATCCTGTGGGTACAGAGTGCTGTTAGTGGGCTGCTGAGAAGGTTTCCATCTCCAGCTGCACTGTGCAGTTAAACTGCTGTTAAACTGTTCAACTGCTGTTAAACTGCTGTTAAACTGCTTTTAAACTGCTGTTAAACTGCTGTTAAACTGTTAAACTGCAGTTAAACTGCTGTTAAACTGTTCAACTGCTGTTAAACTGCTGTTAAACTGCTGTTAAACTGCTGTTAAACTGCTGTTAAACTGCTGTTAAACTGTTAAACTGCTGTTAAAATGCTGTTAAACTGCTGTTAAACTGTTAAACTGCTGTTAAACTGCTGTTAAAATGCTGTTAAACTGTTAAACTGTTAAAATGCTGTTCAACTGCAGTTAAACTGCTGTTAAACTGCAGTTAAACCGCTGTTAAACTGCAGTTAAACTGCTGTTAAACTGCAGTTAAACTGCTGTTAAACTGCTTTTAAACTGCTGTTAAACTGCTGTTAAACTGTTAAACTGCTGTTAAACTGCTGTTAAACTGTTAAACTGCTGTTAAACTGCTGTTAAACTGCTGTTAAACTGCTGTTAAACTGTTAAACTGCTGTTAAACTGCTGTTAAACTGCTGTTAAACTGCTGTTAAACTGCTGTTAAACTGTTAAACTGCAGTTAAACTGCTGTTAAACTGTTAAACTGCTGTTAAACCGCAGTTAAACTGCTGTTAAACTGCAGTTAAACTGCTGTTAAACTGCTGTTAAACTGTTAAATTGCAGTTAAACTGCTGTTAAACTGCTGTTAAATTGTTAAATTGCAGTTAAACTGCTGTTAAACTGCTGTTAAACTGCTGTTAAACTGTTAAACTGCTGTTAAACTGCTGTTAAACTGCTGTTAAACTGCAGTTAAACTGTTAAACTGCTGTTAAACTGCTGTTAAACTGCTGTTAAACTGCTGTTAAACTGCTGTTAAACTGTTAAACTGCAGTTAAACTGCTGTTAAACTGTTAAACTGCTGTTAAACCGCAGTTAAACTGCTGTTAAACTGCAGTTAAACTGCTGTTAAACTGCTGTTAAACTGTTAAATTGCAGTTAAACTGCTGTTAAACTGCTGTTAAATTGTTAAACTGCTGTTAAACTGCTGTTAAACTGTTGTTAAACTGCAGTTAAACTGTTAAACTGCTGTTAAACTGCTGTTAAACTGCTGTTAAACTGCTGTTAAACGTCTGAAGGATGGGACGTCTTACTGTTGTCCAGAGGGCCGACCGGCGCCCCCCTGGTCAGCTGCCCGTCTCCTCGCCGTCGGCCTGCCTCCTCGCCGCAGGGCGTCCTGCGGCCGGGGCGCAGCTCCCGCCTCCTCCTGAAGGACAGAGGAAGCAGCTGGACCTGGAGGACGCTGCAGGGCTCGGATCGCCGTCTCCCCGCCTTCTGCCTCCCGTCCAGCTGACCTCCGGCTCGGTCCTCCACCGCCACACAGGACACAGACATCCTGCGTTCTCTCCTCCCGCTCAGCTCCTCCTTGGTTTCAGACTTCCTGTGCTCCTTCCTCCACTCGCTCTTCTTCTTCTCCTTGGCCTTTTCTTCTTCCTCCATCTGCCCACACGGCTCAGACCTCCTCCTCAGCCTCCATCTTTGCATCTGTCTGAGTCCCATGTCTGTCCTCCTCTCCTCCTCCTCTCCTCCTCCAAAGGGTTCGCTCCTCCTCCTCCCCGCCCATCTCTCCTTATCTTTCCTCTTCCTCAGCATCAGGCTGCTCAGGCGCTTCATGGCCATCAAACTTCCTCGTTATCTTTTATTTCTATTTGTAACTAAATGAAGAAGAAATCAGAGCTACTGAAGATACTAAATAATGAATCACTGAGGCTGAAGTAGTTTGAAATAAAGTGAAAGGTTGTGATGAAGTCAGATAAAGAATATTTGAGAGGAAAGATCAATAAGCTGCATAATAATGAAAAGGCTTCACCAACACATATCAGTTAAATTAAGCTTAAACAAGTTAAACTTAAATAAACTTTAGATTTGAGCTTCCAGCTGCCTAAAATCCAATTAAACTAATTAACCAGCCTTCAGCCAGCGCCCTGCTCTGATTGGTTGCTGCTGCCTTTAATGAGCACATTATTTCACTGCCTTTATTGGCTTTAATAAAGTCAGCTTTAGTAAAAGGCCTGTTCTCAGCCTCCAGCCAAAGACAACAAACCATCAGAGACGACACGAGCAGAAGCATCAGGCCGACAGGACGGATAAAACGGCTGCTTTCCTCCAAGCTGAGAGTAAAATCCTCCAACCTGCGGCTCCTCAGGTCAGAACAGTGTGAAGCTGCTCAGAGGACAGTGTGAAGCTGCTCAGAGGACAGTGTGAAGCTGCTCAGAGGACAGTGTGAAGCTGCTCAGAGGACAGTGTGAAGCTGCTCAGAGGACAGTGTGAAGCTGCTCAGAGGACAGTGTGAAGCTGCTCAGAGGACAGTGTGAAGCTGCTCAGAGGACAGTGTGAAGCTGCTCAGAGGACAGTGTTTCAGCCCTGCAGAGTATCACTTCACTCTGAGTTAACCGACCTCGCTCTGGGTGTTTGGCCACGCCTCCCTCTGCTGCTGCACTGCTAAACAGTCAGCAGGTGAAGTCAGGCTGAGTTTGCTTCCCTGACCTCCTGGAAGCTGGTTTTAGAAACGTTTCACCAGCTCAGAGTGAAACTGGAGCAACAGCTGGTGGAAGAACATCAACATGCAGGCCTTGGTGGCAGCAGAGCACAACAGAAACAGGAACCTGAATGCATCTTATAGCCAGCTGCTGCCACCTGGGGGCAGTGTTGGAGCAGTTCCTGCAGCCCATGGTGTCAGAAACCAGAAACAGATGTGACCACAGCACGGAAGCCTTCTGTTTTCCACTTTTAGACGTTCAGCTGAGAGGAAACACCACGAGCTCCAGGACCATCACAGAACATCTGTGCAGCTGTTTGGACACCTGGACCTACAGCTTCCATGGACTGCAGCTCCTTCAACTATGAGCAGTTCATCTGCTCCAGATGTGAAGTTAGGATGATAGAAGTGCTGCTGTTTGGTAATCAAACATCTGTCCATCCATCCATCATCCATCCATCATCCATCATCCATCATCCATCCATCCATCATCCATCCATCCATCCATCCATCCATCATCCATCATCCATCCATCATCCATCCATCCATCCATCATCCATCCATCCATCCATCCATCATCCATCCATCATCCATCCATCCATCCATCATCCATCCATCCATCATCCATCCATCATCCATCCATCATCCATCATCCATCCATCATCCATCCATCATCCATCCATCATCCATCATCCATCCATCATCCATCCATCATCCATCCATCATCCATCATCCATCCATCATCCATCCATCATCCATCATCCATCCATCATCCATCCATCATCCATCATCCATCCATCCATCCATCATCCATCCATCATCCATCCATCATCCATCCATCATCCATCATCCATCCATCATCCATCATCCATCCATCATCCATCCATCCATCCATCCATCCATCATCCATCCATCCATCCATCCATCCATCCATCATCCATCCATCCATCCATCATCCATCCATCATCCATCATCCATCCATCATCCATCCATCATCCATCATCCATCCATCATCCATCCATCATCCATCATCCATCCATCCATCCATCATCCATCCATCATCCATCCATCATCCATCCATCATCCATCATCCATCCATCATCCATCATCCATCCATCATCCATCCATCCATCCATCCATCCATCCATCCATCCATCCATCCATCATCCATCCATCATCCATCCATCATCCATCATCCATCCATCATCCATCATCCATCCATCATCCATCCATCATCCATCCATCATCCATCATCCATCCATCATCCATCATCCATCCATCATCCATCCATCCATCCATCCATCCATCATCCATCCATCCATCCATCATCCATCCATCATCCATCATCCATCCATCATCCATCCATAAAAAAACGTGTGGGTCAGAAATTACGGATGGGGAGGCAACAACGTCCAACTTTGTTTGACATTTGAAGCTTCATAAAGTAGTTAACATTAGAACTTGAACCTGACTCTGGATTGATTGGAAAAACTTCTCTCTGTTGTAAAAAGATAGCAACAGGAACATGGAAGGACCTGTAAATAAAACTGTGCTGCTTCTGTCAGATATGAAACCAAACCGGACACAGATCCAGAGTCACTTGTTTTCTGTAACGTTTCGTAGCAGCAGGTTCATCTAGTTTCCTGAACAGAGTTCATGAAGCACAGTCAGAGTTTTTTACAGTGTACCACTTTGTGTCTGACGGCAGAAACCAAAGCTTCCTCGGCTCCATCTGGGCCCGATGAGCTCGGTTCATTAAAGGATCACAGTTACAGGGATTATGAGCAGATAATAAAGCAGCAGCTTTCTGATATCAGGTCACTGTTCACTTCCACAGCTGCAGGGCGCCACAGACCAGCTGTTCCCAACGCAGCACAGAACCAGGCTGTTCTGACACATGTTCTGCTGGACCAGAACCAGGACATCCAGCTGATGGACTGACTGGAGACATGAAACGATGCCGGTCCTCCTTAAAGCAGCGCCACAGAAGTTTGTGAACCTTAAAACTACGAGCTTCTGACCTGTTTTCTGTTCTGCACATTATCGGTTCTGAAACTGCCCCGGAGCACCTGGGGGACAGTCTCCAGGCCTGTGCCATCGTTTTACGGTCATTTAAAGACTCTTCAACATGACAACAGATTCCTGCGTGCGGCTGAGCATGTGCAGGGCTCGTTGGGTTTTTACCGTTTTTATTACGCCGCTGATATAGTTACATCCACATCTGTAGGGGGCGCCAAAGAACACGACTTCTCTAAATTCTCTTATTCTGAAATGCCAGATTGTAACGATTACTGCCATGAAGTCAAGTTGGAGGTAGCAGCATCTGTTAATGCTGTCATTCTTTATCAGCCTCCACTTCTCACATGTGTTTTCCTGAAACTTCTCACACAACACAAGCAATGACTGCTCCGCTTTCTTCTTCTTCACCTTCTGAACAGCAGTCTTCTTCTACATGCCTTTTCCCTGCTTCACAGAGAGATGAGCACGGTTCGTTCTAATGTCATAGAACAGAATAATTCATGAAACAAAGCCATAAAACACGAACATAATCCTGTTTTGTATTGATTCTAAAACCCTGAGCTGCATGTGGTGAGGAAGGAAAAGTCACAAAGGTGCATCTGTTCTATGAACCTGTGAGTCATTCAGGCCTGAGGCTCATATCGAAATCAAACTTCTGTTCATCTGCATCTGAAGGAAGTAGAAACATGAAGTGAAGCTTCACACCGATTCATGTTCACCTGAAAACGATGACGTCAGAAGCTTTGAGAGGCTGAAGGTTTCCAGTTTGATCCCAGTAAGGAACTGAAAAACATGGTTTTCGGCCTGTTTTCATTCCTGTCCTGTGCTGTAAGTAATGTTTTATGCGACTCCTCTGCAGGGATCAGCTGACCTTCATCTGCCTGCAGAGCAGCTCGTCTGAAGGTGCAGGTTTGGGTGATTAATGTGTTCCGGTTCTGGTCCAAAGGGCTGATGCTGAGCTCAGATTAACGGATCCACTCTGGTGGCTCAGAGATCTTACAGATTCACAGAGTGGAACACAGACTGATTGATTTCCAGTTATTGATCGATCTGACGTCTGTTCAACAGAAATAAAGCTCGACTGAGATCATCAGCACCAGAACCAGGGAGTGACCCAGCTGCTTTAGAACCTCAGAAACTCTGAATATAAACAGATAAAAGCACACACTGTACCTCTGGCTTTGTCTCTCTTGTTGCGCGCGAACAGTTTGATGCTGACGGGGGAGGAGGACGGCTGCTGGTTTGAATCCCTGGAGGCGGACCTGAAGATCCCACTGAAACTGAGCCTGAAACACACACATGTTAGGCTGAAACTTTGCTCTCAGGCTGCAGGTTTCCTTGTGGTTCCCAGAGTTTCTAAAAGCAGAATGGGAGGCAGAGCCTTCAGTTATCAGGCCCCTAAAAGCAGAATGGGGGGCAGAGCCTTCAGTTATCAGGCCCCTAAAAGCAGAATGGGAGGCAGAGCCTTCAGTTATCAGGCCCCTAAAAGCAGAATGGGAGGCAGAGCCTTCAGTTATCAGGCCCCTAAAAGCAGAATGGGAGGCAGAGCCTTCAGTTATCAGGCCCCTAAAAGCAGAATGGGAGGCAGAACCTTCAGTTATCAGGCCCCTAAAAGCAGAATGGGAGGCAGAGCCTTCAGTTATCAGGCCCCTAAAAGCAGAATGGGAGGCAGAGCCTTCAGTTATCAGGCCCCTAAAAGCAGAATGGGAGGCAGAGCCTTCAGTTATCAGGCCCCTAAAAGCAGAATGGGAGGCAGAGCCTTCAGTTATCAGGCCCCTAAAAGCAGAATGGGGGGCAGAGCCTTCAGTTATCAGGCCCCTAAAAGCAGAATGGGAGGCAGAGCCTTCAGTTATCAGGCCCCTAAAAGCAGAATGGGAGGCAGAGCCTTCAGTTATCAGGCCCCTAAAAGCAGAAAGGGAGGCAGAGCCTTCAGTTATCAGGCCCCTAAAAGCAGAATGGGAGGCAGAGCCTTCAGTTATCAGGCCCCTAAAAGCAGAATGGGAGGCAGATTCTTCAGTTATCAGGCCCCTAAAAGCAGAATGGGAGGCAGAGCCTTCAGTTATCAGGCCCCTAAAAGCAGAATGGGAGGCAGAGCCTTCAGTTATCAGGCCCCTAAAAGCAGAATGGGAGGCAGAGCCTTCAGTTATCAGGTCCCTAAAAGCAGAATGGGAGGCAGAGCCTTCAGTTATCAGGCCCCTAAAAGCAGAATGGGAGGCAGAGCCTTCAGTTATCAGGTCCCTAAAAGCAGAATGGGAGGCAGAGCCTTCAGTTATCAGGCCCCTAAAAGCAGAATGGGAGGCAGAGCCTTCAGTTATCAGGCCCCTAAAAGCAGAATGGGAGGCAGAGCCTTCAGTTATCAGGCCCCTAAAAGCAGAATGGGAGGCAGAGCCTTCAGTTATCAGGCCCCTAAAAGCAGAATGGGAGGCAGAGCCTTCAGTTATCAGGTCCCTAAAAGCAGAATGGGAGGCAGAGCCTTCAGTTATCAGGCCCCTAAAAGCAGAATGGGAGGCAGAGCCTTCAGTTATCAGGTCCCTAAAAGCAGAATGGGAGGCAGAGCCTTCAGTTATCAGGCCCCTAAAAGCAGAATGGGAGGCAGAGCCTTCAGTTATCAGGTCCCTAAAAGCAGAATGGGAGGCAGAGCCTTCAGTTATCAGGCCCCTAAAAGCAGAATGGGAGGCAGAGCCTTCAGTTATCAGGCCCCTAAAAGCAGAATGGGAGGCAGAGCCTTCAGTTATCAGGCCCCTAAAAGCAGAATGGGAGGCAGAGCCTTCAGTTATCAGGCCCCTAAAAGCAGAATGGGAGGCAGAGCCTTCAGTTATCAGGTCCCTAAAAGCAGAATGGGAGGCAGAGCCTTCAGTTATCAGGCCCCTAAAAGCAGAATGGGAGGCAGAGCCTTCAGTTATCAGGTCCCTAAAAGCAGAATGGGAGGCAGAGCCTTCAGTTATCAGGCCCCTAAAAGCAGAATGGGAGGCAGAGCCTTCAGTTATCAGGTCCCTAAAAGCAGAATGGGAGGCAGAGCCTTCAGTTATCAGGCCCCTAAAAGCAGAATGGGAGGCAGAGCCTTCAGTTATCAGGCCCCTCTCTGTGGAACCAGCTGCCAGTTTGGCTTCAGGAAGCAGACACCCTCTCTACCTTTAAGATCAGGCTGAAACTTTCCTTTCTGATGAAGCTTATAGTTAGGGATGGCTCAGGTGGCCTGAAACATCCCATAGTTAAGCTGCATTTTTAATGGGCTCTGTAAGAATTGGACAAATTTGGGATTTAATGGATTGGTTCTGGCTCAGGTGTGCGTACCTGCGTGGAGACTTTGGTGGGGAGTCCTGCATGGGGGGTCCAGTCTGGTAGGGGAAGATGGTTTTGGGAGAACTTGGACTCATCTTTGAGCTCGAGGTCCAGGGAGGAGCGGAGCGGGGGCTGGAGGGCCGGCTGAACGGAGCCCGGTGAAAGAAGCTCTTGGTGGGGCTGGCGGAGCGGCACAGAGGCTCCCCCTGCAGGACGGGAGGACACATTAGCTCCTGCAGAGGATGGAAACCATCCGGACCAGTGTGGGAACCCATCAGACCGTAAAACATAATCTGAGCCAAGACTGAACAAGATAAATGTAAGAAAGCTGTTAAAAAGTTAACTTTTCAGATTGAGCCTCCTTTGCTTTGAACATGAACAGTTTACCTGAAACCAGGTAACTCAGAACCACTCAGTAGCCTCCAGAACCAGAAATCTTTGTCTCTGTGAGGCTAAGCAAAGAGATCAGATCTGATGGATTCCTTTGTGCCAACAAAGTAAACTTCAGAAAGCTGTTGGTTTGGAGTCAAAGACAACCTGAGCACCAACATCCAGACCCACAGCACAGCTTCTCCTTTCAGTCTGATGACCCAGTGGAAGTGTGCTGTGGTCTATTTGTTTGTGCGGCCGCCTGCTGGCATTTCCCTTTGTCCGTTTCATACCTTCTTTAGGCTGATGTTTTAAATCTGTTTTACTTCTTGTCTGCTCTGAAGTTGAAATATAAGTTTATTTTTTCTTTAATTTGAGCTTTTACAATGCTTTAACGTGGCTGTTTATGTTGTGTTTGTATTAGGTTCCCTGCTACTGTGTGTTGACACCATGTTGCATAGAGACGCTGAGCTTTAACCAGAATTGATCGATCTCAGATGGAGATGATCAGCAGGTTGTTTGTGTCCTCATCAGTGTGTGGTTTTACCTTCCTGCTTCCATCTCTCTCTGCTTGGCCTGGATCTCCCTCCAGGAAAGGCATCGTGAAAACACTCAGGTCCTGCAGAGACAGACACTGTTATCAGGGGACTGAACACAGGACACATTTCACTGCCTTGATAGAATCATGACAGCATCAGGGAGCCTCAACACAGCAGTGAAGCCTCAGAGAAATCCACATGTGATGGAATGCAACCTTCAACTAAATCTGAGTGAACAGCCAATCAATCAGTCCGTCATCACAGCATCAGGAGAAACGCTAAAATCAGGTTGTATCTGACTCATTCTGCCACCAGCTCCTGCCTCAGACCGTGGTTATCTCCCAGCATGCACAGAGAAACCCGATGGGGATGCTCCATTTGAGTTTCCAGGTTGGAAACATCATCTGGAACGTCCCGGCTCAGAAACTCTAGTGTCCTGCCGTGTCCTGGAGTTCCCGGGGTTACTCCCAGCCTATAAAGCTCAACCTACCCGGGGTTAGTCCCAGCCTATAAAGCTCAACCTACCCGGGGTTACTCCCAGCCTATAAAGCTCAACCTACCCGGGGTTACTCCCAGCATATAAAGCTCAACCTACCCGGGGTTACTCCCAGCCTATAAAGCTCAACCTACCCGGGGTTACTCCCAGCATATAAAGCTCAACCTACCCAGGGTTACTCCCAGCATATCCGGCTCAACCTACCCGGGGTTACTCCCAGCCTATAAAGCTCAACCTACCCGGGGTTACTCCCAGCCTATAAAGCTCAACCTACCCGGGGTTACTCCCAGCCTATAAAGCTCAACCTACCCGGGGTTACTCCCAGCCTATAAAGCTCAACCTACCCGGGGTTACTCCCAGCCTATAAAGCTCAACCTACCCGGGGTTACTCCCAGCCTATAAAGCTCAACCTACCCGGGGTTACTCCCAGCATATAAAGCTCAACCTACCCGGGGTTACTCCCAGCCTATAAAGCTCAACCTACCCGGGGTTACTCCCAGCCTATAAAGCTCAACCTACCCGGGGTTACTCCCAGCATATAAAGCTCAACCTACCCGGGGTTACTCCCAGCCTATAAAGCTCAACCTACCCACAACAATGGCAATCAGGATCAGCGGTACCACGGAGCTGGTTTTCAACTCGCTAACTCAACCCAGATTTGACTGATTTGACCAATCACAATGATGATGCCGTCCTTCTCCTGTGAGGAGCAGAAATTAATTCTAAAGAAATACGAGGATGAAAAACAAAACCTTACCGAAAAATCTAACACGGTGGCAGCATCACAGAGACGCCAAATGGCGTGGCAACGGATTGCTGACTGCGTAAGTTAGTTGCTTTGGATAAAAGCGCCTGCTAAATACATAAACATAAACCGTTCCACATGTCGTATACATTTAACGCAGCCGTGCATCCAGTCACTGTGCTGCATGTGAATCACATGCAGGACAATTAGTCTGATTCCCCCAGATGTGAAAAGGACTTTGGTGCTGATAAAAAACATCACTTCTTCTGGTAAGTTTTTAATTCCATAACGTCTGGGCCACAGTAAAGCTGGAAGCTGATGCCACAGTTACATCATATTAATACATCAAGCTGTTAGTCTGAGTGAAATCATCCTGATTTTGAGCTCCATCAGAACTTAGCTGGGGGGAAATATCCTCTTCTTTAAAAGAAAAGTGAGAGCCCTAAATGTACAGAAACAGCTCGATGTCTTTCCTACTTAAACAATTAAACTTCCTGTGATGACTCAACTCCTTCCTGCTTCACTCTCATACAGACTCTGCTCCACCAGGCAGAAGGGAAACATGATCAATAATAATAATAATTTCACAGTAACTTTACATCCTTTTTTACAGCAGTTTGCTGTTAATCCCCCACGGCTGCAGCTCCACTGTAACACTTCCCCTTTGGGTTAACCCTTTGCACATATTGTATTCAGCTACTGATGTTATTTCATGTTAGCTTTATTTTAATCTAATTTTATTCAGTACTTTCCCTCTGGTTCGTAACTGTTTCACAGCAGTTTCTGTCGGGATAAATAAAGCTTCTTGAATCTTCCTTTAACAGAAAACGTGTAACGGATCAGATCGTCCTGGATGATGCGTTCCCATCTTAACGCTCTCCTTGGGTGGAGCCTTTTATTGGATTCAGATCAATGCTGAAAGCTTCCCTGACCGGAGCAGGTTTGCCGTCCAGAGTAAGTTACCATGGTAACCCAGCTCGCTGAGAATGAATCCTCAGCTCTCTGTCCTCTTAGTTTTGGTTGGAAAGTTGATCTGTGGCAGAGTTTTTTTCACCTCAAACTGCAAAGCACAGAGGAAACTAAGAGGCGTCATGTTTAAGGTGTAAACAGAGTGGAAATCAGATTATCTCCAAACATCTGCTGAGCCCGGCGAAACCAAACGCTGACGGATCGACTTAGTGTCGGAGAAAACCAGCTCAGCGTTCTGATCCGCAGCTTTTCCACTGAATCACGTTTAACAGATCCAACTGGAACATATTCATCAGCCGGGATAACCGTCCTCATGCTGTAAGCTAACAGGCTTCATGCTCACTGAAGGTCACTGAAGGTCACTGAAGGTCCACAGAACTCAGAGATGAATACGCAGAGCTTCATCTGTCGTTTTAAGCAAAGTATTCAACAGAAACTTAGACCTTACTGCTCAAGGTGCAGCAGCATCAAAAACATCCATCACTAAATTAATGAATGTGTGTTGCTGCTCATCTGGAACATCTGCCTGATGGTAACAGCTGGAACAGGAGCTGATGGAGTCCAGGCAGGGAGGGGGCGGAGCCATGCGGTCTGAGGTTGGATAAGAATAATAAATACAGTAGATGTTTCTGTATTTATCAGACGCTTTTATCCAAAGCGACTTACAAATGAAGATATAACAGCTTTATAAAAAGCTAACAATAAGCTAACAATAAGCTAACAAAAAGCTAACAATAAGCTAACAAAAAGCTAACAAAAAGCTAACAATAAGCTAACAATAAGCTACATGGAAGGAACCCAGGAGTCCGACTCTGTCAGAGGGGACAGAGTAGAGATAGGGTGCAGGCATAGAAGGAAGAGCAGAAAGATAAAGTGCAGAGATAGAGGGGGGAGGGAAGTACAAGGTAAGTGCTGGGATAGGAGATGCTCTCTGAAGAGCTGGGTTTTCAGGAGCTTCTTGAAGATAGACAGGGACGCCCCTGTTCTGGTAGCGCTCGGTAGGTCATTCCACCATCGTGGGACGACACATGAACAGAGTTTGGATTGTCTTAGGCGTGGTGTAGGAGCTGCTAGACGACAATCCTGGGACCAACGGAGGGACCCAGTTGGGACAGAAGCCATTGCAGGAGCATTCAAGTAGATGGAGCCGTTCCATTAAGCTCTTTGTAGCTAACATCAGGGACTTGGATCTGATGCGGGCGGCAATAAAGAGTTGTTCCCTCTGAGTGTTCTCAGAAAGTGGAGCTGATTTCCAGGTAAGGTTAAGGAAGTTAAGGCGCCATAAAGGTGTTGATCCCCAGGTGGACGGGTGCAGCGCCTGTGTCCTGCTGAGGTCCAGCGTGAGTTTGGTTCCAGTGGATAACCTTCCACTCAGGGTGGACCCATCAGTTGGAGAGATGTGCACGGTCCCACGTGCACAGCGTGCACAGCGTGCACAGCGTGCACGCAGCCCTGTGGGTGATGGTGGAGACGAGTTTCCCATCAGCCCCGGAGGCCCAACAGCTCGCTCCACGCTCCACTGACTGTATGGGGCTCTGTGGACCCTCATCACCTGTCTGTTTCTCACGAGTCGGAGCATTTCTGGTTGCCATGGAAACTGATGGCTCAGACGTGGGCCGAGTGTGTCGCCCACACACACTCTGTGAAGCTTTGTTCCAGGTTTCAGCTCTCAGCCACAGAAGAAGAAGCAGCTCAGCTCTTTGCCTCCTTTCCTTCCTTCTCACATGATGAATTATTCATTTTCAACGCCTTCATTAAACCAAACTTTGCTGTTCGATCCAGAAACTGTCGCCTGGGGAGATAATAACTGAGTTACAGATCTGATCATTTAACAGAACTCTCCCAGAGACACTTTCTGCTGTCAGAGACACATAATGAGGTCAGTAACTGTAGAATTAGATCAAACTTCAGATATTTTTCTTTCTGAAGTGAAAAATGAGCATTTAAACTTCTTCCTTTATAATCTGTCTGTTTATCATCAGTGGAACAGATTTCTCATTTAAATCTAAGAACAGAAACTTATTACTTTGAAATATTACAGAAGTTCTTCTGTTCCTGAGCCTGCATCAGGTGCTTTAATGTGTCACTCACGAGGAGGCGGGGCTTCAAGCCAACATGCACTGACGCATCCCTCCAGGAAAAACTAACTAACGTGCACATAACCCTAACGTGCACATAACCCTAACGTGCACATAACCCTGACGTGCACATAACCCTAACGTGCACATAACCCTAACGTGCACATAACCCTAACGTGCACATAACCCTAACGTGCACATAACCCTAACGTGCACATCACAGCACTGCAGATCTCACAGTTCAGCCTTTAATTTGGACGAGACGGGCTAAAAGCTTCAGGATTCAGGAGTGAAGCGGCTGTCTGAGGGTCACTGTGCACAGATCCTCCACCGGGGTCAGTTCAGAGGTCAGATCCTCCTCCGGGGGTCAGCTCAGAGGTCAGATCCTCCTCCGGGGGTCAGATCCTCCACCAGGGATCAGCTCAGAGGTCAGATCCTCCTCCGGGGTCAGTTCAGAGGTCAGATCCTCCTCCGGGGGTCAGCTCAGAGGTCAGATCCTCCTCCGGGGGTCAGATCCTCCACCGGGGTCAGTTCAGAGGTCAGATCCTCCTCCGGGGGTCAGCTCAGAGGTCAGATCCTCCTCCGGGGGTCAGATCCTCCACCAGGGATCAGCTCAGAGGTCAGATCCTCCTCCGGGGTCAGTTCAGAGGTCAGATCCTCCTCCGGGGGTCAGCTCAGAGGTCAGATCCTCCTCCGGGGGTCAGATCCTCCACCAGGGATCAGCTCAGAGGTCAGATCCTCCTCCGGGGTCAGTTCAGAGGTCAGATCCTCCTCCGGGGGTCAGCTCAGAGGTCAGATCCTCCACCGGGGGTCAGATCCTCCACCGGGGTCAGCTCAGAGCTCAGATCCTCCACCGGGGTCAGCTCAGAGGTCAGATCCTCCACCGGGGTCAGTTCAGAGGTCAGATCCTCCTCCGGGGTCAGCTCAGAGGTCAGATCCTCCTCCGGGGGTCAGATCCTCCACCGGGGGTCAGATCCTCCACCGGGGGTCAGCTCAGAGGTCAGATCCTCCTCCGGGGTCAGCTCAGAGGTCAGATCCTCCACCGGGGTCAGTTCAGAGGTCAGATCCTCCTCCGGGGGTCAGCTCAGAGCTCAGATCCTCCACCGGGGGTCAGATCCTCCACCGGGGGTCAGGCTGAGTGATTCCATGAGTTCTGCTCATGCTCCAACTTTCCTCCAGCTTCTCCACTTTGGAGGAGTAAGAAGTTTTGTGAAAAGTCCTCCTGCCTTAAACCTGAAAGAGTCCATCTGCAGCACAAACGGATTCACTGTGAATTCTGGGTTTGCTTCACTGCAAAACATTAATGACCAGAACAGCAGCACAGACGGTTCCTCTTCAGCTTCACTAGGGACTGGATGGTGTAGTGGTTTGATTGCCACCTTCCATGTGGGAGACCTGGGTTCAAATCCCCTGCATGAAAGGTATTACCTCCAGTAGGGGTCCTTAGGCAAGACCCACCTACCCTACTTGTGAGTTGCTTTGGATAAAAGCGTCTGCTAAATGCATAAATATAACACTGTGAACACGACTCAGAACCTGGTTGCTGTTTGCTTTACAGACTGAAGTCCGGTTCACAACAAACTCTGAGTCTAATCCTGAACTCTGAATCTAATCCTGAACTTTGAGCTGATCTGAGACAGAAAGTTTCCGGCTCCAGAAACGCTGATTTGAGTTTGTTTAGTCAAGTTAGACAAGTTTTTAGAAAGAAGTGCAAAACGCTGCAGCTGCAACAGAGAGGGAGACAGCGAGGGCGAGGGAGACCCAGTCGTTTCATCCTATTCATTTCCATTTAGGGTTAGTTACTTCCAACCAGGTCACATGACCATCAAGTTTCCGACCGTCGGCCTATTTTCTGTGAAAAATACAGCGAGAATTCTGCATAATATTTTCATTCTTCGTTCAGGGAATGGAGACGATCTGTCGTTTTATCAGTTTCTCCTTCAGAAAACTTATCAATAAAACGTTTTCTACCGTTGTTAGGGTGGTTGCTATGGATGCTGACCTTCGGCGAGGTTTCTTCTTCCTTTCTCATCTGCTGCTGTCACTGAGCTGAACTATCTGCATTAAACTGTTTTATTTAGTTTGGAATCAGGTTTTAATCAAAGAGATTATTGATCTGGTGGTTTAAATCTGTCCAGAGACCTTTAATCAGTTTACTGTTTTAAATTATTTGATTGTTTTAAACCTTTTTTAACACGTTTCAGCAGATTTGATGTTGCTGTAAAACAGAAAATGAGGAAATGAACATATAAGCTGTTCCAGCACTGCAGATATTCTGCAAATTCAGAAGATCAATACAGAATATATTCAGCTAAAATAAATGTTTACCAGCTGCAGCATCAGATCATTTCACCCTTTAGCTCCTCAGGAGTTCAGATCTCCCACTGAAGAAGACCAGATCATAATCATCAACACTCACTGACTGCAGCTTCTGCTCTTCAGCATCCAGAAATAATCAATCCATGGAGTCTGTTCACTCCTCTGAGTCTATCTGACAGACACTTCAACCTTTCATCACTTTAACCTACTTTACGCCCCTCCCCATTCACGCCCCTCGTTTAAGCCCCTCCCCATAACATAAACCCCACCCCCTCGTTTAAGCTCCTCTCCCTAAACTAAGCCCCTCCCCCTCCTGGATAATAATCTTGACATTATAAAACACAGGTAAGAGGTATGTGAATACGGACGCTCACAGATGCTGCAGGACAGGGATCAGGCTATTTGTTGGGCCAACTAGTCGGGTCTTTGGGGGCAGCAGCTTTAACAGAGAAACCCAGGCCTCCCTGTCCCACCTCCTCCAGCTCTTCCAGGGGGACCCCGAGGCGTTCCCAGGCCATAGTCTCTCCAGCGTGTCCTGGGTCTTCCCCGGGTCTCCTCCCAGTGGGACGGGCCCAGAACACCTCCCCAGGGAGGCGTCCAGGGGGCATCCTAACCAGATGCACCTCATCTGACTCCTCTCAATGCGGAGGAGCAGCGGTTCTACTCCGAGCCCCTCCCGGAGGACTGAGCCTCTCACCCTATCTCTAAGGGAGGCCCAGACCCCCTGAGGGGGAAACCCATTTCGTTCTTTCGGTCTCTACCCACAGCTCGGGACCATCGGTGAGGATGGGAACGTAGACTGACCAGTAAATAGAGAGCTTCGCCTTCTGGCTCAGCTCCTTCTTCACAGACGGGTCGGTGCAGCAACACTGCAGACGCTGCACCGATCCGCCGTCAATCTCCCCTCCATTCGTCCCTCACTGTGGGGAAGGATCTCATTCCAGACCCGGAGAGAGCAGCACCATCAAATCCTCAGACGACATCATCATCAGTCTGCTGATGAAGATGAACACGGGCCGGTGGGGAGAACCCACCTCCACCTGAACCCTGGACATGGTGTTGGGTTTCAGGAGGTCCCCCCACCCTCCACTACAGACCAACATCCAGAGTACAGACCAACATCCAGAGTACAGACCAACATCCAGAGTACAGACCAACATCCAGAGTACAGACCAACATCCAGAGTACAGACACTGACAGGTGATGTGAAAGCTGAACCCAGAGTGGAACAAACTGTGAACCAGCCTGAAAATGTTCTGGAACAAACTGAAAAAGCCTGAAAATGTTCTGGAACAAACTGAAACAGCCTGAAAATGTTCTGGAACAAACTGAGAACCATTCTGGATAAAACGGAGTTCTTTTCTGCCTCCATCAGACAGCAGAACCAGCCGCCCGTCCTTCAGACAGAACCTGGACGTATCCACAGCCAGAACTTCCTGGATCCTGATGATGTTTCATCAGGAAGACGAGCTGCTGACCATCAGAGAACGCACCGTAGAGCCCTTCCCACGCCGTAGAGCCCTTCCCACGCCGTAGCGCCCTTCCCACGCCGTGGAGCCCTTCCCACGCCGTAGCGCCCTTCCCACGCCGTAGCGCCCTTCCCACGCCGTAGCGCCCTTCCCACGCCGTAGCGCCCTTCCCACGCCGTAGCGCCCTTCCCACGCCGTAGAGCCCTTCCCACGCCGTAGCGCCCTTCCCACACCGTAGCGCCCTTCCCACGCCGTAGCGCCCTTCCCACGCCGTAGCGCCCTTCCCACGCCGTAGCGCCCTTCCCACGCCGTAGCGCCCTCATGCTTTGCTCTCGCCTCGCTGTGTTTACCTGATGACATCAGACGGACTCGTGTTTCGGGCCGTTTGTGCTTCACGCAGCACCTGTTGACTCCGCCCACCTCAGAAGGTGAGATCCAGGGAAGCAGGAAGCTGCAGGTCCTTCAGACCCCAGATAAACTGAAGGAAATGAGTCGGAACCACACTTACTGAACCGTTCCCAACCAACCGAGCAGGATTCAGCTCAGAGCTGAGCTTTCATCACCAGAGGAACTTCGGTGCCTCTCTGAGCTGCCCCCCCCCCCCCCCCCCCCCCCTCCAGCATCACTCCTTCAGGCACCTTTACTTTCCAGGTGAAACAGCTTTCATCATCACCATTTAAATGCATGATCAGAAGAGAAGGTGCACCTTTATTTCACTCATAAATCATATTCAAAGAACAACAGAACCAGGAACTGGGTCTCAGCTTTATTCTTGTTAACATGTTATATTATTATTATAATTCTTCTAATTTTGCTGCTAGTTTAGCTTCTTGACTTAAAACCTTAACTTTGACCATACCTTCTCATTCATTTAAAGCTTTAATTAACCAGGAATAAAAAGTCTGGCTCCTTCAGATTCAGGTGGTTCTGAGGAGATAACTTCCTGTTCTTCTCTGGAAGGTGGAGCTCTGATCTGGGATCACCTGAGCCCAGGTGAGGGACTCCCTTCCAGATGATCTTCTGTCTCTGACAGACATCAGTCAGCTTCCATCACATAAAGCGGCTGAAGGCGTTCCCCAAGCCTCGGTTTCAGGTTCTCTCTGATCTCCACTGACTGACCCGGGTCGGGCTCCTGGTGACACCGGCCCCACAGAACCCTAACCCTAACCCCCACAGACGCTCCTTTACTCGTCAGACGTGGACAGCAGGCAGTTTGATGAGGCTCAACCAGAACAGAACTGTTGGCAACTGGTTCTGATACACAGAGAGGAAATATAACAGATGGGTGTTATTCAGGTGAGGAACCAGAGAGCGACGGTTCCTCTGAGACTGATCCAGAGACACTGGTCCAGAGATACTGGTCCAGAGACACTGGTCCAGAGACACTGGTCCAGAGATACTGGTCCAGAGACACTGGTCCAGAGACACTGGTCCAGAGACACTGGTCCAGAGACACTGGTCCAGAGATACTGGTCCAGATACACTGGTCCAGAGATACTGGTCCAGAGATACTGGTCCATGCTCTCATCACTGGTTCCTGAGTGGATCTTTCCGGGCTTCTTTGATCCGGTCCAGCTGCTGATCCGCTGAGGAGCACCAGAAGCATTTTACAGCAGTTTAACAGTTTTCTGCAGTGGCTCCAGGCTGATTTTTAATGGTCTAAATCTAAAATATTGGTCTGATTTGGGTTGATGAACCTGTCAGTTCTGGTCTGTTTTTACTCCTAAAGAAGCATCATTTCTGGGCTCTGAGCAGCCGTCCTGGGGAGCTGAGGGCACATTTTTACTGTATTTTATTTACATTTAATCCTTTCTTAATGATTTTATGCTGAACAGAATCAAATTTATATTTTCTATTTCTTATATTTAACCTCTTTTTTTTTTTTAGTTTTATTATATTTGATCATACAGCCATCAGAGTGCTGTACAGACAGACTGACTGACTGACTGACTGACTGACTGATTGATTGATTGATTGATTGATTGATTGATTGACTTACAGGCATGAGCAGTCTCAGCGGCCTCCTCTTCCTCATCCTGCTGCTCCTCTCCTCCTCCCCCCTCCTTTCTCCGGTGCTTCCCATCTCCTCTCAGCCCAATAATCCGATTATCGGAACTCAGCTGCCGGTGACAAACACAACAAGTCGGTGGTGACTCCTGCACGTGAGTTCGGGCTCTCCCTGACACGTCATTTCCGGTTGTGGCTCTCACCTGTGCGGCAGAATAAGTCCGGACTGTTCAGTCAGAGGTGTGAGCAGCACCAGCAGCGCATGGCTCCCGCCGCCGGGTGACGGTGCTCCTCCACCCGCAGCTGCCCGGCTCTCACCGCTCAGCAGGCCGAAGATCTGCGCCTGAAGCTGGGCCCTGAGCAGCCTCAGCTCCGGGTCCGTGGGCCTGATCCTCCGCTCAGCAGCTCCATGACGGAGCGCAGCACCGCCACGGGAGCGCGCAGCGGACTCGCAGGCGCGCTCCCGCTCATGGATGTGCACACTGCGGATCTCACTGCAGGATCCTGTGCTCAGGTGGTGCTGGAGCTTCACCCTGCGGACCGATGCAAGCACAGCGGAGTGTTTTTGGACTGAACTGGAGAATAATTTACAGCATTTCATGAGTTTCACTCATTTTACTGATAAAGTTTAACTTCTTACCCAAAGTGGCAGTTTGTGGGTCTTTGTTTTCATTCTAACTGCGTTTATTCATGGCTGGAGGAGAAGCCCTGACACGACCCGGAATTAATTAATTAATTCCTTCCTTCCTATCTCTGTACATCTTGATCTCTGACTTTTCTTCCTTAATTTTATTATTTTTTTTATTAACTTTCTTAGTTTTATGATTCTTTCCTGATCTTTTCTGTACTTCTGGCAGTTTTTGCCTTGTCTGCCTTGTCACACCTGGTTTGTTGCCGGTTTCTCTCACCTGTTGTTCATTTTGTAATTAGTCCCTCAGTTCATCTTCTCCTGGTTGCTCCTGCACTCATCATCCTCTCTTTTCTCCAGTCTTCCTCTCAGTCAGGACTCTGCCGGCAGCACCTGGCTTCACCTCCTCCTGCATTAGGGTCAACAAGAATAAAAAGGCTGAGGGGAGAAGTCTCTTTTCTGAGAGGCTGCTCTCACCCACAGTTTGTAGGAAAAGTTACGCACAGATTTTCGTGCATAATCCTGCGAATATCCCTCAACACGAGCGACCAGTGCGCCTGCGCACAGCCTGAAGTCAGGGCTGAGGTGCCTTTTATCCACAGAGGAAAATAAACATTTTAAAATAGTTTCAACATCATAAAACATTGTTGAAAGCGAACATTTTACTTTTTATTTTTACAATCTTCCTTCAGGGAATGTTAGCAAGCTTCAGTTTGTTCGTTATTAACCCGTGAAGGTTATTTTTGTTGCTATGGTGGTTACTAAGGACGCTGCTATCGCTGCAGCTTCCTTAAACGTCACGTTAATCACCACAGGCTGCTTTTAATTAGCTTTAGTTCCGGCTTCGCTGCTGAAACACGCTGTAAAGGAAATGCACTCAGGCAGCAGAGAAATAAGTTTGTTTTGGATGAACAGCACCTGATCACCGACATCTTCTGCATCCAATCAGAGCTCCGAGGCCAACGGAGAGAGCCGGAATAATTCTTTTTACAGGAGGATGTGTTCAGGGACAGATGAGATATAAACAGATAAAATAAAGATAGGTGTTATTTGTCCTTCTTATGCGTCACATAAAAACTAAACTGTGTTTCACACATCTGCCGTTTGGAGATCAGTTAATTTCAGCAATAAATGAGGAAACATGGATAAATAAATCAAACAGGTTAAAAAGGTCGGGGATAAAGGAGAATAAAAATTATCATTAAATAGCTGCTCTGATAAATAAAACAGCGACAGACGCTGGTAGCAGTTCTGTTCTGAGCTAAACTAACAGTTTGAACAGGGTGGAGCCAATAAAATGAGACCCAGGCCGGCTGAATTTACTGCAAGATGTTAAGAAACACTGGAAGTGTACAGAAATCCTTCATCACCTTCACATCATCGCTGATAAACAACATTTGTAAAGCTATGAATAAAAAAGTTAAAACTGTAGATCCAGATAGCTTTTGGCACTAAAATATACTGAAGTCTTGGTCATCCAGGACCATCCTGTCAGCCGGGGGAAGGGATACAGAAGCTATAATTAGGTCTTTATTAACACATATATTATTAACATATTAGCTCATTAGAAATATAACATGAAACTCTCTGTAAATTATGGGGAAAACCGGGTCTAAACCGGTCCAAATGTAAAAGTCTGACTGTATTAAGCAGCCGTCAGTAACCACTAACTGCCCCTTAAACATGTTGGATTATTTCATCCAGCTTGGTCTTAATAAGGATCTGAGAAGCTAGATGAACATTAAACTCTGGTGTGGGACAGAAGGGAAGACATCGTTGGAAAGGTCTTCACTCAGGGAGTAACGTGTGTCAGAATGGAAACTGTGGGCAGCTCCTGCTCCTCAGAGGTGACCTTTGAACCTTGAACCTGGGACACTTTAGAAGGCTTCAGACCAGTTTTAAACAGTTTTGGAGCTCTGGACCTATACTACCATCACCTGAGGGACACCTGTAGGGGGCGCCACTAAGTAGGGTCAAAACCCAGAAAAACGTGATTTAACCTCTTTAACTATAAGCAAGATCAGATCTGAGCAAACAGATGTGCTTCAACCCCAACACCTGTCATAAGTCTGAAAGTTTAAGGAAGTATGATGAGGCTCCTCAGATTCAGCTGGTTCAGATCAGAGGTTTAAAGGCTTTTTTCCAGCTCAGATTAAAGGAATAATTCTGTGGAACAGAAACAGGAACTTCCTGTATTTTACTGAAAGATGGAGCTGGAAGTTTTGGATCAAACGGGTATAGAAGATAGATGGATGATAGAAACCTTGAAAACTTGTATATAAATGTCTTCTCCTTCGTCCACGAGGCAGATTCCTCACATCAGGCTGGAGTAACAGCTGGAGTAACAGCTGGAGTAACAGCTGGAGTAACAGCTGGAGTAACAGCTGGAGTAACAGCTGGAGTAACAGCTGGAGTATCAGCTGGAGTAACAGCTGGAATAACAGCTGGAGTAACAGCTGGAGTAACAGCTGGAGTAACAGCTGGAGTATCAGCTGGAGTAACAGCTGGAGTAACAGCTGGAGTAACAGCTGGAGTATCAGCTGGAATAACAGCTGGAGTAACAGCTAGAGTATCAGCTGGAATAACAGCTGGAGTATCAGCTGGAGTAACAGCTGGAGTATCAGCTGGAGTAACAGCTGGAGTAACAGCTGGAGTAACAGCTGGAGTAACAGCTGGAGTAACAGCTGGAGTAACAGCTGGAGTATCAGCTGGAGTAACAGCTGGAATAACAGCTGGAGTAACAGCTGGAGTAACAGCTGGAGTAACAGCTGGAGTATCAGCTGGAGTAACAGCTGGAGTAACAGCTGGAGTAACAGCTGGAGTAACAGCTGGAGTATCAGCTGGAATAACAGCTGGAGTAACAGCTAGAGTATCAGCTGGAATAACAGCTGGAGTATCAGCTGGAGTAACAGCTGGAGTATCAGCTGGAGTAACAGCTGGAGTAACAGCTGGAGTAACAGCTGGAGTAACAGCTGGAGTATCAGCTGGAGTAACAGCTGGAGTAACAGCTGGAGTAACAGCTGGAGTAACAGCTGGAGTATCAGCTGGAGTAACAGCTGGAATAACAGCTGGAGTAACAGCTGGAGTAACAGCTGGAGTATCAGCTGGAGTAACAGCTGGAGTAACAGCTGGAGTATCAGCTGGAGTAACAGCTGGAGAAACAGCTGGAGTAACAGCTGGAGTAACAGCTGGAGTATCAGCTGGAATAACAGCTGGAGTAACAGCTGGAGTAACAGCTGGAGTAACAGCTGGAGTAACAGCTGGAGTATCAGCTGGAGTAACAGCTGGAATAACAGCTGGAGTAACAGCTGGAGTAACAGCTGGAGTAACAGCTGGAGTATCAGCTGGAGTAACAGCTGGAGTAACAGCTGGAGTAACAGCTGGAGTAACAGCTGGAGTATCAGCTGGAATAACAGCTGGAGTAACAGCTAGAGTATCAGCTGGAATAACAGCTGGAGTATCAGCTGGAGTAACAGCTGGAGTATCAGCTGGAGTAACAGCTGGAGTAACAGCTGGAGTAACAGCTGGAGTAACAGCTGGAGTAACAGCTGGAGTAACAGCTGGAGTAACAGCTGGAGTAACAGCTGGAGTAACAGCTGGAGTATCAGCTGGAGTAACAGCTGGAGTAACAGCTGGAGTAACAGCTGGAGTAACAGCTGGAGTATCAGCTGGAATAACAGCTGGAGTAACAGCTAGAGTATCAGCTGGAATAACAGCTGGAGTATCAGCTGGAGTAACAGCTGGAGTATCAGCTGGAGTAACAGCTGGAGTAACAGCTGGAGTAACAGCTGGAGTAACAGCTGGAGTATCAGCTGGAGTAACAGCTGGAGTAACAGCTGGAGTAACAGCTGGAGTATCAGCTGGAGTAACAGCTGGAGTATCAGCTGGAGTAACAGCTGGAGTATCAGCTGGAATAACAGCTGGAGTAACAGCTAGAGTATCAGCTGGAGTATCAGCTGGAGTAACAGCTGGAGTAACAGCTGGAGTATCAGCTGGAGTAACAGCTGGAGTATCAGCTGGAGTAACAGCTGGAGTAACAGCTGGAGTAACAGCTGGAGTATCAGCTGGAGTAACAGCTGGAGTAACAGCTGGAATAACAGCTGCAGTAACAGCTGGAGTATCAGCTGGAGTATCAGCTGGAGTAACAGCTGGAGTATCAGCTGGAGTATCAGCTGGAGTAACAGCTGGAGTAACAGCTGGAGTAACAGTTGGAGTAACAGCTGGAGTAACAGCTGGAGTAACAGCTGGAGTATCAGCTGGAGTAACAGCTGGAGTAACAGCTGGAGTATCAGCTGGAGTAACAGCTGGAGAAACAGCTGGAGTAACAGCTGGAGTAACAGCTGGAGTATCAGCTGGAGTAACAGCTGGAGTAACAGCTGGAGTAACAGCTGGAGAAACAGCTGGAGTAACAGCTGGAGTAACAGCTGGAGTATCAGCTGGAGTAACAGCTGGAGTATCAGCTGGAGTAACAGCTGGAGTAACAGCTGGAGAAACAGCTGGAGTAACAGCTGGAGTAACAGCTGGAGTATCAGCTGGAGTAACAGCTGGAGTAACAGCTGGAGTAACAGCTGGAGTATCAGCTGGAGTAACAGCTGGAGTAACAGCTGGAGTAACAGCTGGAGAAACAGCTGGAGTAACAGCTGGAGTAACAGCTGGAGTAACAGCTGGAGTAACAGCTGGAGAAACAGCTGGAGTAACAGCTGGAGTATCAGCTGGAGTAACAGCTGGAGTAGCAGCTGGAGTAACAGCTGGAGTATCAGCTGGAGTATCAGCTGGAGTAACAGCTGGAGTAACAGCTGGAGTATCAGCTGGAGTATCAGCTGGAATAACAGCTGGAGTAACAGCTGGAGTATCAGCTGGAATAACAGCTGGAGTAACAGCTGGAGTAACAGCTGGAGTAACAGCTGGAGTAACAGCTGGAGTATCAGCTGGAGTAACAGCTGGAGTAACAGCTGGAGTAACAGCTGGAGTAACAGCTGGAGTATCAGCTGGAGTATCAGCTGGAGTAACAGCTGGAGTATCAGCTGGAGTATCAGCTGGAGTAACAGCTGGAGTATCAGCTGGAGTAACAGCTGGAGTAACAGCTGGAGTAACAGCTGGAGTATCAGCTGGAATAACAGCTGGAGTATCAGCTGGAGTAACAGCTGGAGTAACAGCTGGAGTAACAGCTGGAGTAACAGCTGGAGTAACAGCTGGAGTATCAGCTGGAGTAACAGCTCGAGTAACAGCTGGAGTAACAGCTGGAGTATCAGCTGGAGTAACAGCTGGAGTATCAGCTGGAGTATCAGCTGGAGTAACAGCTGGAGTATCAGCTGGAGTATCAGCTGGAGTAACAGCTGGAGTAACAGCTGGAGTATCAGCTGGAGTAACAGCTGGAATAACAGCTGGAGTAACAGCTGGAGTAACAGCTGGAGTAACAGCTGGAGTAACAGCTGGAGTAACAGCTGGAGTAACAGCTGGAGTATCAGCTGGAGAAACAGCTGGAGTAACAGCTGGAGTATCAGCTGGAGTAACAGCTGGAGTAACAGCTGGAGTATCAGCTGGAGTAACAGCTGGAGTAACAGCTGGAGTAACAGCTGGAGTAACAGCTGGAGTATCAGCTGGAGTAACAGCTGGAGTAACAGCTGGAGTATCAGCTGGAGAAACAGCTGGAGTAACAGCTGGAGTATCAGCTGGAGTAACAGCTGGAGTAACAGCTGGAGTAACAGCTGGAGTATCAGCTGGAGTAACAGCTGGAGTATCAGCTGGAGTAACAGCTGGAGTAACAGCTGGAGTAACAGCTGGAGTATCAGCTGGAATAACAGCTGGAGTATCAGCTGGAGTAACAGCTGGAGTATCAGCTGGAATAACAGCTGGAGTATCAGCTGGAATAACAGCTGGAGTAACAGTTGGAATAACAGCTGGAGTAACAGCTGGAGTATCAGCTGGAATAACAGCTGGAGTAACAGCTGGAGTATCAGCTGGAGTAACAGCTGGAGTATCAGCTGGAGTAACAGCTGGAGTAACAGCTGGAGTAACAGCTGGAGTAACAGCTGGAGTATCAGCTGGAGTATCAGCTGGAGTATCAGCTGGAGTATCAGCTGGAGTATCAGCTGGAGTAACAGCTGGAGTAACAGCTGGAGTAACAGCTGGAGTATCAGCTGGAGAAACAGCTGGAGTAACAGCTGGAGTATCAGCTGGAGTAACAGCTGGAGTAACAGCTGGAGTAACAGCTGGAGTATCAGCTGGAATAACAGCTGGAGTATCAGCTGGAATAACAGCTGGAGTAACAGTTGGAATAACAGCTGGAGTAACAGCTGGAGTATCAGCTGGAATAACAGCTGGAGTAACAGCTGGAGTAACAGCTGGAGTAACAGCTGGAGTAACAGCTGGAGTATCAGCTGGAGTAACAGCTGGAGTATCAGCTGGAATAACAGCTGGAGTAACAGCTGGAGTAACAGCTGGAGTAACAGCTGGAGTATCAGCTGGAGTATCAGCTGGAGTAACAGCTGGAGTAACAGCTGGAGTAACAGCTGGAGTAACAGCTGGAGTAACAGCTGGAGTAACAGCTGGAGTAACAGCTGGAGTATCAGCTGGAGAAACAGCTGGAGTAACAGCTGGAGTAACAGCTGGAGTATCAGCTGGAATAACAGCTGGAGTAACAGTTGGAATAACAGCTGGAGTAACAGCTGGAGTATCAGCTGGAATAACAGCTGGAGTAACAGCTGGAGTAACAGCTGGAGTAACAGCCTCACATTCTGAATCTGAATCTGCAGATTAGCCAAATATTCAGTTTCACACAGACCATTTAAACGCTGACATTCGCTCATCAGGAGATGCTTTATCCAAGCTGTCCTTCCAGGGAGGAGGCAGCATTCGAGCCACAGCTCAGTGAGAACCATGCTCTCTACTTTAGGAGGAAGTCACTATAATCTACTGAAAGGGCCAGCAGAACCGGTCCAGAAGTCCAGAGGTGTTGCCTGGGAAGATGTCCCCAGAAACACACCCTGGTTCCACCACCATGGTTCCACCGATGAGACTGGACTGAGGCTGCCCTGTTTGTGCAGAACCAGCCGAGGTTCCTGAGAGGAACATCAGGAGGTGGGAACCGACAGGTGAGACCCAGGTTTGTTTTGGTGCTTGTTGGACAGTTTAGAGGCAGACGGCAGTTTAACTGAGTTTTATTTCTACAGCACATCCACCATCTAAAGAACTTAAACAGTTAAATACAGCTTCCGGTTTCTCATTTCTTCCTGGCTGCACTGTAAAGCTTTACTTTGAAATCTTTGATAGCTTCCTCTGGTGTTTGTTGTCAAAGTGCCGAGCGGAAGTCACGTGCGCGCTGCCGCTTGACCTGATGATGATGATGATGTCTGTGAACCCAGTCTGTGGATGAAACTTGTGTCTGTGACCTGGACTGACTCCGTGGACCTGGATCCCTGTTTTCTACCTCTGTGGCTCCATTCAGAAGTTCGTCCAGTTTTAGCCGAACAGGCTAACCTCTGCGTCCGGTCGGCGTTCAATCGGACTGCGGCGGAGAGAACCGGACCGTGATTACCCCCCAGTTCCGAGTCCGATGTTCCACTCAGCAGATGAAATGTAAGAAGTTAGCATTTAGATTCAACTCTGATGATATTGTCACAGAATTCTTTCTCTGCGGTTAGCTAACAGTGGCTAAGCTAACGGGTTCCATTGTCGGACGGATATTCTCTGACGGTTCGGTAGAGCCTCACGTGGATGAAGTTAGAACAAATAATAATGAGAGTAAAGTTAACATGATCTCAGCCCTGCTTTAGTGTTTAATGTGTGTTTAAACTGAGCTCCAGTTCCGTTCATTTCTTCATGTTAGCTGTTAGCCGTGATGAGAAAACACCGAGTGAATCTCCAGCTTTAAAGCCTGAAGAGCCGAATTAATCTGTTAAACACACGCTGCTTTTTCTGGGTCAGTCCGATGAAAGTCGGTGTTTCAGTCGGGCCGAAGCCGCTGTTCACTCTGCAGGAGCTGAGCCTTTTCACAGGGAACAGGTGAATCCGCTGAATCCATTTCAGCACTTAAAAAGGAGGATTTTTCCGTGGAATTCTGCTTTAGGCCACATTTAAAGTTGTAACTGTGTAATAAAGGAGTGATGCGTTCAGGGTGCTTTGGGGTGAATTATTAATCACAGAAGACACGTGACACCTGCCTCTGTTTGATCATGAAAATGAAGAACCCTCCTGACTGTCATTTAAAACCAGCTGAAGTTAGTTTGGTTTAAAGCTGAGTGTGACCTCTGACCCCTCAGGTGAATGATTGTCCTTCATCACATGAGGAGCCAGTAAAGTTACTTTCTGCAGCGTTATCACAAACTGGGTTCATAAAACCGAGAACGCTGCTGATGTGAGAGCATCGTGTAAAACATTAAAAACTGTTCAGTTCCATGGTGTAGAAGTTCCAACCCTTTTTATCACAGCCCCCCCCTCAGTTCAGGCTCCAGAACGTGTGGAGCAGCCATGTTTGGTGCTTTGTTGCATTTCCTTTACTCTCAGGGACGGCTTGAGGTGGGCGACTGATGACATCACAGCGCTGAGCACCTTCTCAGGTGATGCTCTCAGAGCCTCAGCTGCAGCTCCTGCTGGTTCCTCCTTTAAGTTTCTCCTTCAGCAGATAGAAGCTCAGCTGGATCAGAACCAGCTGGATCAGAACCAGCTGGATCAGAACCAGCTGACGGCTCGGCCATGTTTCAGCTCTGAGAAACTCTGGTGCTGCTCAGCAGGATGTTTGGATCATTCTCTTGTTGCAGGATGAAGCTTTGGAGGCATTTACTGCAGCTGGAGCAGATCAGATGTGATGGAGCAGCTCCATCATCAGTGAAGATAAGTGAGCAGAACCTGCCTCCTGCAGATGGTTCTGATCCGTCGGTCCTGCCTCCTGCAGATGGTTCCGATCCGTCGGTCCTGCCTCCTGCAGATGGTTCTGATGGTTCTGATCCGTCGGTCCTGCCTCCTGCAGATGGTTCTGATCCGTCGGTCCTGCCTCCTGCAGATGGTTCTGACCCGTTGGACGGGCCTTTGAGGATTGGAGCAGTGGAACACACCTGGAAGCCACCTGTCCCAAACATTAAGGCCTGAAATGAGGGGGACTGTGGATAAAAGGGTTAAAGTTTCTATGGAGATGAGATGGAGGAAAATTACTTTAATCAGTCTGAGGAGCAGGGGGGGTTTCTGTAGGGTTCTGTAGGAGGGGGTTCTGTAGGGTTCTGTAGGAGGGGGGGTTCTGTAGGGTTCTGTAGGGGGGGGGGTTCTGTAGGGTTCTGTAGGAGGGGGTTCTGTAGGGGGGGGGTTCTGTAGGGTTCTGTAGGAGGGGGTTCTGTAGGGTTCTGTAGGAGGGGGGGGTTCTGTAGCTGTAGGTCAGCTCACGCCTGATGACATCATCAGCTTCCTCAGGTGGTGAATATCTCACAACCCCCCCCTCTGTCTGCAGCTCTGTGATGTGAGGCCATGCTTGCTTGGCCGCCATGGCCAATGTCACGCTGCGGTACTTCTGTTACGGCTGCCTCGTCACTTCGGCCACCTGGTCCGTCCTCCTCTTCCTGTACTTCTCTCTGGGGGCGGAGCCCGGCCGCGGCAGGACACCCCTGCAGCACCGCAGCCAGCCAATCACCAGAGGACTGTCCGACCAGAGGGCCGGACGGCGCCCTCTGCCAGCCAACAGGGGGGCGGAGCTGTCACCAGAGATGGGTGAGTGTTGTGTTCAGGTGCTGCTGGGAACACTGAAAGAGGAGAGAGGCAACGACTTGATTGAATAAAGAGTTTTTCTTTCTGGTTTCAAATAAAAAGTTAACTCCCTGAAAGGTGCTGCTGAAATATGCAGTCAGGTGTTTATGTTTGGGCTCCAGCCAACCCGCTACCCGCTACCCGATTAACGGATTAACGGATTACCAGTATAGAAAATGGATGGATGTTCATGTTTCTGTATTTAGCAGACGCTTTTATCCAAAGCGACTTACAGGTAGGCAGGTAGGGTAAGGGGGTCTCACCTAAGGACCCCTACTGGAGGCCCTTTCATGCAGGGGATTTGAACCACCATCTCCCACAGGAAAGGTGGCAGTAATACCACTACACTACAGGTCATGTGACCTGTGGCGTCTGAGGACACTGACTAAATCTGAAGCTGAAGTTTACTCAGTCTGACTCTCTGCAGGGATGATATTCAACGAAGCGGACCAGGAGGTCCGGGACACCGGTTACCACCGCCACGCCTTCAATGTCCTCATCTCCACCCGCCTGGGGCACCACAGACAGCTGCCAGACACCAGAGACCCCCAGTAAGAAGCACCTGCTGCAGCCCAGGACCTGTAGGTTCTGACCCGCCTGGCAGGTAACCCTCTGTTTCCCGTCTGTCCCTCAGGTGTCGGGACAAATCCTATCCTCTGGCTTTACCCTCTGCCAGTGTGGTGGTCTGCTTCTTCAACGAAGCCTTCTCTGCGCTGCTGAGGACGGTGCACAGCGTGTTGGACCGAACGCCGGCCTACCTGCTGCATGAGATCATCCTGGTCGATGACCACAGCGAGCTCGGTAACAGTCAGGAACAAAGAGTACTGTCATTCCATGACCTACCGTGGGGCAAAGCAGTATTTCCTCAGCCACCAAGTGTGCAAGTTCTCCCCCTTAAAAAGATGAGAGGCCTTTAATTTTCATCGTAGGTACAGCTCAACTATGAGAGACAAAATGAGGAAAAACATCCAGAAAATTGTAGGATTTTTCATTGATTTATTTGCAAATTATGGTGGAAAATAACGAGTTCGTACCCTTTGTTGGCAGAGGTCAAACGTTTCCTGTAAGTCTTCACAGGGTTTCACACACTGTTGCTGGTGTTTTGGCCCATTCCTCCATGCAGATCTACAGCAGGGATGTTTTGGGGCTGTTGCTGGGCAACACGGACCTGATTTTCTATGGGCTTGAGATCCGGAGGCTGGCTGGGCCGCTCCAGGACCTTGAAATGCTTCTTCCGAAGCCACTCCTCCGTTGCCCGGGCGGTGTGTTTGGGGTCATTGTCATGGTGAAAGACCGAGCCACGTTTCATCTTCAATGCCCTTCCTGATGGAAGGTTTTCACTCAAAATCTCACGATACACGGCCCCCTTCGTTCTTTCCTTTCCACGGATCAGTCGTCCTGGGCCCCAGGCCCAAAGCATGATGTGTTTATACTGATAACGAGTTCAAACCGGTGCCATTAACACAGGTAACCAGTGGAGGACAGAGGAGCCTCTTACAGAAGAAGTTAAGGTCTGTGAGCCAGAAATCTGGCTTGTTTGTAGGTGGCCAAATACTTATTTTCCACCATAATTTAATGCAATTTTCTGGATGTTTTTTCTCATTTTGTCTCTCATAGTTGAGCTGTACCTATGATGAAAATTAAAGGCCTCTCTCATCTTTTTAAGTGGGAGAACTTGCCTCACTGTGGTCATTTTAACCTGGATGTTCTGCTTCAGAGGAGCTGAAAGACGGGCTGAACCAGTACGTCCAGGAGGAGCTGCAGGGGAAGGTCAAACTGGTGAGGAACCAGAGGAGGGAAGGACTCATCAGAGGACGGATGATAGGAGCCTCACATGCTACTGGTACCCGAGCCTCCTATTTCCAAACTGCATTCACCCTTTTGTCCTTCATCCTTAGTCCTTGTATCCTCGTTCCCTTAAATAACTACTTATTACATCCTCGTTCCCTTAGATAACTACTTATTACATCCTTGTTCCCTTAAATAACTACTTATTACACCCTCGTTCCCTTAGATAACTACTTATTACATCCTCGTTCCCTTAGATAACTACTTATTACATCCTTGTTCCCTTAAATAACTACTTATTACATCCTTGTTCCTCGTTCCCTTAAATAACTACTTATTACATCCTCGTTCCCTTAGATAACTACTTATTACATCCTTGTTCCCTTAAATAACTACTTATTACATCCTTGTTCCTCGTTCCCTTAAATAACTACTTATTACATCCTCGTTCCCTTAGATAACTACTTATTACATCCTCGTTCCCTTAAATAACTACTTATTACATCCTCGTTCCCTTAGATAACTACTTATTACATCCTTGTTCCCTTAAATAACTACTTATTACATCCTCGTTCCTCGTTCCCTTAAATAACTACTTATTACATCCTCGTTCCCTTAGATAACTACTTATTACATCCTTGTTCCTCGTTCCCTTAAATAACTACTTATTACATCCTCGTTCCCTTAGATAACTACTTATTACATCCTTGTTCCCTTAGATAACTACTTATTACATCCCTGTTCCTCGTTCCCTTAAATAACTACTTATTACATCCTTGTTCCCTTAAATAACTACTTATTACATCCCTGTTCCTCGTTCCCTTAAATAACTACTTATTACATCCTCGTTCCCTTAAATAACTACTTATTACATCCTCGTTCCCTTAGATAACTACTTATTACATCCTTGTTCCCTTAGATAACTACTTATTACATCCTTGTTCCCTTAAATAACTACTTATTACATCCCTGTTCCTCGTTCCCTTAAATAACTACTTATTACATCCTCGTTCCCTTAAATAACTACTTATTACATCCTTGTTCCCTTAGATAACTACTTATTACATCCTTGTTCCCTTAAATAACTACTTATTACATCCCTGTTCCTCGTTCCCTTAAATAACTACTTATTACATCCTCGTTCCCTTAGATAACTACTTATTACATCCTTGTTCCCTTAGATAATTACTTATGACATCCTCGTTCCCTTAAATAAGTACCTGTTACATCCTTCCATCCTTGTTCCTGTGCACCGCCCCTCCTTGTTCAGGTCACACCTGTGTTTGTGTCCAGGTGAGGTTCTGGTCTTCTTGGACAGCCACTGCGAGGTGAACCAGGCGTGGCTGCAGCCTCTACTGGCGCCCATCCAAAAGGATCGCCGCACCGTTGTGTGCCCCGTCATCGACATCATCTCCGCAGACACACTCGCCTACTCACCCTCCCCCATTGTCCGGGGCGGCTTCAACTGGGGGCTGCACTTCAAGTGGGACCCTGTCCCCCCCTCTGAGCTCAATGGGCCCGAGGGTTCCTCTGGACCCATCAGGTACCACGGTGGTGGTTTGGATCGATGCAGCTGATCAGTAATGTTTGAACTGTTAGAGTACCAGATCATAGTGATTTATCTAGGATCTGGGTCAGCCTGGTTCTGTTGGGGTACAGGATACACTGGTCAGTTTGGTTCTGTTGGGGTACAGGATACACTGTGGTCAGCCTGGTTCTGTTGGGGTACAGGATACACTGTGGTCAGCCTGGTTCTGTTGGGGTACAGGATACACTGTGGTCAGTTTGGTTCTGTTGGGGTACAGGATACACTGTGGCCAGTTTGGTTCTGTTGGGGTACAGGATACACTGTGGTCAGTTTGGTTCTGTTGGGGTACAGGATACACTGTGGCCAGTTTGGTTCTGTTGGGATACAGGATACATTGTGGTCACCCTGGTTCTGTTGGGGTACAGGATACACTGTGGCCAGTTTGGTTCTGTTGGGGTACAGGATACACTGTGGCCAGTTTGGTTCTGTTGGGATACAGGATACATTCTGGTCAGTCTGGTTCTGTTGGGGTACAGGATACACTGTGGCCAGTTTGGTTCTGTTGGGGTACAGGATACACTGTGGTCAGCCTGGTTCTGTTGGGGTACAGGATACACTGTGGCCAGTTTGGTTCTGTTGGGGTACAGGATACATTCTGGTCAGCCTGGTTCTGTTGGGGTACAGGATACATTCTGGTCAGCCTGGTTCTGTTGGGGTACAGGATACATTGTGGCCAGCCTGGTTCTGTTGGGGTACAGGATACACTGTGGCCAGTTTGGTTCTGTTGGGGTACAGGATACACTGTGGCCAGCCTGGTTCTGTTGGGGTACAGGATACACTGTGGCCAGCCTGGTTCTGTTGGGGTACAGGATACACTGTGGTCAGCCTGGTTCTGTTGGGGTACAGGATACACTGTGGCCAGTTTGGTTCTGTTGGGGTACAGGATACACTGTGGTCAGCCTGGTTCTGTTGGGGTACAGGATACACTGTGGTCAGCCTGGTTCTGTTGGGGTACAGGATACACTGTGGCCAGTTTGGTTCTGTTGGGGTACAGGATACACTGTGGTCAGCCTGGTTCTGTTGGGGTACAGGATACACTGTGGCCAGTTTGGTTCTGTTGGGGTACAGGATACACTGTGGCCAGTTTGGTTCTGTTGGGGTACAGGATACATTCTGGTCAGCCTGGTTCTGTTGGGGTACAGGATACATTGTGGTCAGCCTGGTTCTGTTGGGGTACAGGATACACTGTGGCCAGTTTGGTTCTGTTGGGGTACAGGATACACTGTGGCCAGTTTGGTTCTGTTGGGGTACAGGATACATTCTGGTCAGCCTGGTTCTGTTGGGGTACAGGATACATTGTGGCCAGCCTGGTTCTGTTGGGGTACAGGATACACTGTGGCCAGCCTGGTTCTGTTGGGGTACAGGATACACTGTGGCCAGTTTGGTTCTGTTGGGGTACAGGATACATTCTGGTCAGCCTGGTTCTGTTGGGGTACAGGATACATTGTGGCCAGCCTGGTTCTGTTGGGGTACAGGATACACTGTGGCCAGCCTGGTTCTGTTGGGGTACAGGATACACTGTGGTCAGCCTGGTTCTGTTGGGGTACAGGATACACTGTGGCCAGTCTGGTTCTGTTGGGGTACAGGATACATTGTGGTCAGCCTGGTTCTGTTGGGGTACAGGATACATTGTGGCCAGTTTGGTTCTGTTGGGGTACAGGATACACTGTGGTCAGTCTGGTTCTGTTGGGGTACAGGATACACTGTGGCCAGCCTGGTTCTGTTGGGGTACAGGATACATTGTGGTCAGTTTGGTTCTGTTGGGGTACAGGATACACTGTGGTCAGCCTGGTTCAGTTGGGGTACAGGATACACTGTGGCCAGTTTGGTTCTGTTGGGGTACAGGATACATTGTGGTCAGCCTGGTTCTGTTGGGGTACAGGATACACTGTGGCCAGCCTGGTTCTGTTGGGGTACAGGATACATTGTGGCCAGCCTGGTTCTGTTGGGGTACAGGATACATTGTGGTCAGTTTGGTTCTGTTGGGGTACAGGATACACTGTGGTCAGCCTGGTTCTGTTGGGGTACAGGATACATTGTGGTCAGCCTGGTTCTGTTGGGGTACAGGATACACTGTGGTCAGTTTGGTTCTGTTGGGGTACAGGATACACTGTGGTCAGCCTGGTTCTGTTGGGGTACAGGATACATTGTGGTCAGTTTGGTTCTGTTGGGGTACAGGATACACTGTGGTCAGCCTGGTTCTGTTGGGGTACAGGATACACTGTGGCCAGTTTGGTTCTGTTGGGGTACAGGATACATTGTGGTCAGCCTGGTTCTGTTGGGGTACAGGATACACTGTGGTCAGTTTGGTTCTGTTGGGGTACAGGATACACTGTGGTCAGCCTGGTTCTGTTGGGGTACAGGATACATTGTGGTCAGTTTGGTTCTGTTGGGGTACAGGATACACTGTGGTCAGCCTGGTTCTGTTGGGGTACAGGATACACTGTGGCCAGCCTGGTTCTGTTGGGGTACAGGATACACTGTGGCCAGTTTGGTTCTGTTGGGGTACAGGATACATTGTGGTCAGTTTGGTTCTGTTGGGGTACAGGATACAGTTTGGTTCTGTTGGGGTACAGGATACATTCTGGTCAGCCTGGTTCTGTTGGGGTACAGGATACACTGTGGCCAGTTTGGTTCTGTTGGGGTACAGGATACACCGTGGTCAGCCTGGTTCTGTTGGGGTACAGGATACACTGTGGCCAGCCTGGTTCTGTTGGGTTCTGGTTGTCTCTGAAACGGTGCTCCCCTCCTCCACCCCTCAGGTCTCCCACTATGGCCGGCGGGCTGTTTGCCATGAACAGGAAGTACTTTACCGAGCTCGGCCAATACGATGCTGGGATGGACATCTGGGGAGGGGAGAACCTGGAGATCTCCTTCAGGGTGAGAGGCGGGTTTTCCTGACTGCCAGTGAAGGGGTCGTTGTGTTTAGGGCTGCACTAACCCTGGATGTATCCTGCTCAGATCTGGATGTGTGGCGGCCAGCTGCTCATCATCCCGTGTTCCAGAGTCGGCCATATCTTCAGGAAGCGGCGACCTTATGGCTCCCCGGGGGGGCAGGACACCATGGCCCACAACTCCCTGCGGCTGGCGCACGTGTGGATGGACGAGTACAAGGTGCGCAGAAACTCAACACAAACACCAGGCTGCTGCAACAGCTCTGACTTCACCTCCTTTGTGTCCCGGGTCCAAACAGGAGCAGTATCTGTCCCTACGTCCAGAGCTCCGCGACCGCAGTTATGGTGACATCAGCGACCGCGTGGCTCTCAGGAAGCAGCTGCAGTGCCACTCCTTCCGCTGGTACCTGGACACAGTCTACCCTGAGATGCAGACGCTTGCCAACGGCAACAAGCAGCAGCCGCTGTTCATCAACAAAGGCTTGAGAAGGCCCAAAGTCCTGCAGCGAGGACGGGTACCTGAACGCAACCTGCCGTGTTTCCTACAGTCGTGTAGGAAGGAAGTCGTTAGTTCTCTAAAAGAGAAAAGAGACTTTGTTTCTTACACGTCTGTAGAGCATACCTGTAAGTACCTGATTTCCCTCCATGTTTATAACCTTTCTGTCTGCCATCTTCAAGCTCCATAACCTAGCAACCGGGCGTTGTCTGGTTGCCCAGGGCCGAGTGAGTCAGAAGGGAGGAGCTGTCGTCCTGCGACCATGTGATCCCCGAGACCCTGAACAGGTCAAACAGCCACACATAACAGCATGTGACCCTGAACGCATCATATTACACTGAACACACCGTGTGACCCTGAACAGGTCAAACAGCCACACATAACAGGATGTGACCCTGAACACACCATGTGACCCTGAACGCATCGTATTACACTGAACACACCATATTACACTAAACACACCGTGTGACCCTGAACACACCATGTGACCCTGAACACACCATATTACACTAAACACACCATGTGACTCTGAACACACCGTGTGACCCTGAACACATCATATTACACTGAACACACCGTGTGACCCTGAACAGGTCAAACAGCCACACATAACAGGATGTGACCCTGAACACACCATGTGACCCTGAACGCATCGTATTACACTGAACACACCGTGTGACCCTGAACAGGTCAAACAGCCACACATAACAGGATGTGACCCTGAACACACCATGTGACCCTGAACGCATCGTATTACACTGAACACACCGTGTGACCCTGAACGCACCATTTTACACTGAACACACTGTGTGACCCTGATTGCACCGTGACCCTGAACGCATCATTTTACACTGAACACACCGTGTGACCCTGAACGCACCGTGACCCTGAACGCATCATATTACACTGAACACACCGTGTGACCCTGAACGCACCGTGTGACCCTGAACACATCATATTACACTGAACACACCGTGTGACCCTGAACACATCATATTACTCTGAACGCACCGTGTGACCCTGAACGCACCGTGTGACACTGAACACACCGTGTGACCCTGAACGCACCATGTGACCCTGAACACACCATATTACACTAAACACACCGTGTGACCCTGAACTCACCGTGTGACCCTGAACGCACCGTGTGACCCTGAACGCACCGTGTGACACTGAACACACCGTGTGACCCTGAACGCACCGTGTGACCCTGAACGCACCATATTACACTAAACACACCGTGTGACCCTGAACGCACCGTGTGACCCTGAACGCACCATATTACACTAAACACACCGTGTGACACTAAACACACCGTGTGACCCTGAACGCACCATGTGACCCTGAACACACCATATTACACTAAACACACCGTGTGACCCTGAACACACCATGTGACCCTGAACACACCATATTACACTAAACGCACCGTGTGACCCTGAACACATCATATTACACTGAACACACCGTGTGACCCTGAACACATCATATTACACTGAACGCACCGTGTGACCCTGAACGCACCGTGTGACCCTGAACGCACCATGTGACCCTGAACACACCATGTGACCCTGAACACACCATATTACACTAAACACACCGTTGTGACCCTGAACGCACCGTGTGACCCTGAACACACCGTATTACACTGAACACATCATATTACTCTGAACGCACCGTGTGACACTGAACACACCGTGTGACCCTGAACGCACCGTGTGACCCTGAACGCACCGTGTGACCCTGAACACACCGTGTGACCCTGAACACATTATATTACACTGAACACACCGTGTGACCCTGAACACATCATATTACACTGAACACACCGTGTGACCCTGAACACACCGTGTGACCCTGAACACATCATATTACACTGAACACATCATATTACTCTGAACGCACCGTGTGACCCTGAACGCACCGTGTGACCCTGAACGCACCGTGTGACCCTGAACGCACCGTGTGACACTGAACACACCGTGTGACCCTGAACGCACCGTGTGACCCTGAACGCACCATATTACACTAAACACACCGTGTGACCCTGAACGCACCATGTGACCCTGAACACACCATATTACACTAAACACACCGTGTGACCCTGAACGCACCGTGTGACCCTGAACACACCATGTGACCCTGAACGCACCGTGTGACCCTGAACACACCGTGTGACCCTGAACACATCATATTACACTGAACACACCGTGTGACCCTGAACACATCATATTACACTGAACGCACCGTGTGACCCTGAACGCACCGTGTGACCTGTTTGTGCAGGACTGGGCCTACGATGAGGAGGGGCAGCTGGTCCTTGCAGGCCTGCTCTGTCTGGACGTGTCGGAGGTGAGGACCTCGGATCCCCCCAGACTGATGAAGTGTCATGGCTCGGGGGGGTCGCAGCAGTGGAGCCTGGGGGTGAGACACGCACACGCACACACACACGCACACACGCACACACACGCACACACACACACACACACGAACACACACACACAGGATGAAGCTCAGGCGATGATGTCGCTGTCTTTCTGTCTTACTCAGAAGTCTAACCGGCTCTACCAGGTCTCGGTTGGTCAGTGTCTTGCTGCCTCCCAGCCAGTCGGGCCCAAGGGTTACGTCTCCATGGCGATTTGTGACGCCTCACAGATGCAGCAGTGGCAGCTGGAGGGCTGAGGAGGATGCTGCAGGACAGATGGACAACCCGCTGTCTTTGTTTAGTTTTAAAGACAATCAGGAGGAGACTGAAAATAAGTGTTTTAGTTTTGTTTCTGCAGCTCAGGAAGAATTCAACCTGCTGATTTTATCGTCTCCATATTTAAACGTTGGGTTTCAGCCTCGAAGACGCCAGCTGACGTCATGGACAGGACTGCAGTGCTGCTCTGTGTCCAACAGGGGGAGTTTGCATCTCTGCATCTGAGTTTAGGGTCCTCAGACCTGCAAAGTGTTGGAATTAAGATGATTTAGTTAGATTCAGTTTTAATTCAGTTTTTATTTAAACTGATCAAACCACATGTGCTGCGTCACATATCTGATCATCATCACCTGTGTTTTTAAAGTCATTTCGTCTTCAATAAACCTTCATCACCTGGACTTTTAATCACTGAGCTGCAGCAGTCTCTGTCCTCTCCACATCTGCCAGATGTTCTGTTCAAAGTGGGTCGAACAGAACGCAGGAATCCTTTAGTCCTCAGTTACCAGCAGCAGCTTTTTTAAAGTCTTTTATTAATTTTTATTGTTTTAATCTAAGAACTTTGTGTCATCATTTAATATTTTTACATGATTCATGAGGGAACAAACTTATTCAGATCAAACTACTGACCAGCTTCATCATTACAAGCTTTTATTTCTTAAATCCTTGTTTTAGAAATCTTTGTTGCCTGTCAAAATGTCACCTGACAGAAATCCGACAGAAACCTGATTTAATCTAACAGAAACCAGACTAAACCAGACAGAAACCAGACTAAACCAGACAGAAACCAGACAGAAACCTGACTAAACCAGACAAAAACCAGACTAAACCAGACAGAAACCAGACTAAACCAGACAGAAACCTGACTAAACCAGACAAAAACCTGACTAAACCAGACTAAACCAGACAGAAACCTGACTAAACCAGACTAAACCAGACAGAAACCAGACTAAACCAGACTAAACCAGACAGAAACCTGACTAAACCAGACTAAACCAGACAGAAACCTGGCTAAACCAGACTAAACCAGACAAAAACCTGACTAAACCAGACTAAACCAGACTAAACCAGACAGAAACCTGACTAAACCTGACTAAACCAGACTAAACCAGACAGAAACCAGACTAAACCAGACAGAAACCAGACTAAACCAGACAGAAACCTGACTAAACCAGACTAAACCTGACAGAAACCTGACTAAACCAGACTAAACCAGACAGAAACCTGGCTAAACCAGACAGAAACCTGACTAAACCAGACTAAACCAGACAGAAACCAGACTAAACCAGACAGAAACCAGACTAAACCAGACAGAAACCTGACTAAACCAGACTAAACCAGACAAAAACCAGACTAAATCCGACAGAAACCAGACTAAACCAGACAGAAACCTGACTAAACCAGACAGAAACCAGACAGAAACCAGACTAAACCAGACTAAACCAGACAGAAACCAGACAGAAACCAGACAGAAACCTGACTAAACCAGACAGAAACCAGACTAAACCAGACAGAAACCAGACTAAACCAGACAGAAACCAGACAAAAACCAGACTAAATCCGACAGAAACCAGACTAAACCTGACAGAAACCTGACTAAACCAGACAGAAACCTGACTAAACCAGACTAAACCAGACAGAACCCTGACTAAACCTGACAGAAACCTGACTAAACCTGACAGAAACCTGACTAAACCAGACAGAAACCTGGCTAAACCAGACAGAAACCTGACTAAACCAGACTAAACCAGACAGAAACCAGACTAAACCAGACAGAAACCAGACTAAACCAGACAGAAACCTGACTAAACCAGACTAAACCAGACAAAAACCAGACTAAATCCGACAGAAACCAGACTAAACCAGACAGAAACCTGACTAAACCAGACAGAAACCAGACAGAAACCAGACTAAACCAGACTAAACCAGACAGAAACCAGACAGAAACCAGACAGAAACCTGACTAAACCAGACAGAAACCAGACAGAAACCAGACTAAACCAGACAGAAACCAGACTAAACCAGACAGAAACCAGACAAAAACCAGACTAAATCCGACAGAAACCAGACTAAACCTGACAGAAACCTGACTAAACCAGACTAAACCAGACAGAAACCTGACAGAAACCTGACTAAACCAGACTAAACCAGACAGAACCCTGACTAAACCTGACAGAAACCTGACTAAACCAGACAGAAACCTGACAGAAACCAGACTAAACCAGACAGAAACCAGACTAAACCAGACTAAACCAGACTAAACCAGACAGAAACCTGACTAAACCAGACAAAAACCAGACTAAACCAGACAGAAACCTGACTAAACCAGACTAAACCTGACTAAACCAGACTAAACCAGACAGAAACCAGACAGAAACCTGACTAAACCAGACAAAAACCAGACTAAACCAGACAGAAACCTGACTAAACCAGACTAAACCTGACTAAACCAGACTAAACCAGACAGAAACCTGACTGACTTGAGCTGGTTGGTTACTCTCTGTCTGAGATAAAGGGGGGAACAGAATATTCCTCCAACCTGTGATCCTGATTAGATGTTTTCAGGTATTTCTGTGAACTGGAGACAGATTTTTCATCCAGTCTGAACATCACATCGGTCCTCACACTGATGGACAAACACAGTCGGCAGGCTAATGTGTCATCATGCAGTCTGAGCAGCTGCCGTCTGATTGGACGCTCTAAGTCAGTCTGACTCATAAACAAACTTTATTGGGGTGCGGGGGGGTATTCCAGAAAGAGTCTATCCCTGAACTCTGAGTCTATCCCTGTTACTACTCCCTGTTAGTTCGACTCTGAGTATGTTCACGCTGAGTGAAGCACGACGACTATAAAAAGCCTTCATCAGTCACCATGACAACGGAAAATAAAAGAGCTTATTTCACTGCAGGCCTACGGCGATGGATTTCTCTGCGAATGCAACACAGCGGCAGCAGCGAAGGAGAGAGGCGGCATGGGAGAGAATTTCTGTGCATTTCCACATCTTTGAGTTTAACTCTTATTCAGGGGATTTATCCAGGAAGTGCTCTGAAAGGTTCTGGAGGTCCGGTTCTGAGTGCTCTCTGTGTTTGAGGAGTCGTGAAGGAGTTTCAGCAGGTTATCTCCAGATTATCTGGTTTAAGTAACCTCTGTGGCTCTGTGGCACGTTGATGTCCTGAACAGGTGACCCCAGCTGACCAATCAGAATCCTTTCTGTCAGATTTAAAGCAACAGACAGCAGGACTGTGTGAATGAGGTAATCAATAATCTGATCAATATCCATGGCACCTCCCCAAAACAGGAACAGATGTACGATTGTGGATTTTATGAAAAGTAAAACTCCTTCTTCCTGCTCCTGGGAGCATGAATCACCAGCAGCTGTAAAACCGAGTGAAAAAAGTTCTGCAGCAGACCAGATCTCTCCTGTGGAAACAAAGTCTTCATTTCATCTTCACAGATGTCTGTGGCTGCTGCAGAAATGATTTCCACTTCAGTGGAAACAGAAGCAGTCGTTGTGCTTTGATGTTCTCTAAAGGAGCCGATTAGTTTCTGAGGTCTGATCGATTAGTAATCTATTACTCTGTATAATTCAGTAATCCATTACTGGTGGGGCAGTGAAGCGGTATCAATAAATCCATTTGCTGGTAGCTCCAGTTCCTCCCTTCTCAAACTGATCCTGTGGCCACACAGCTGTGGTGATTCGGGCTCATTCTGGGCTCTCAAGCAAGAAGAAGAGGGTCCTCATAAGTTAAATCGTTGACCGTGATGTCCCCAGAAGGGATGGAAGAACCACTGTGTGTGTGTGTCTGTGTGTGTGTGCGTGTGTCTGTGTGTGTGTGTGTGTGTGTGAGAGTGTGTGTGTGTCTGTGTGTGTGTGTGTGTGTGTGTGTGTGTGTGTGTGTGTGTGTGTGTGTGTGTGTGTGTGTGTGTGTGTGTGTGTGAGGTAATCAGCGGTAAGTGGGGTGTGTTTCTGGATGGAGACGATCAGCCGCCTGCAGCCAATCAATACAGCGATCAATGCAAGGAATGGAAGGAGATCTAACAGGTCATTGTGTGTCTATGTGTTCATTCTGTCAAACACTTGTTGGTACAAACAGTGAATGCCAACAGAGTTCTCCGTTTACTCAGATCCAGGTTCTACTGTCAGATCCAGGTTCTACTGTCAGATCCAGGTTCTACTCTCAGATACGGGTTCTACTGTGAGATACGGGTTCTACTCTCAGATACGGGTTCTACTGTCAGATACGGGTTCTACTGTCAGATACAGGTTCTACTCTCAGATCCGGGTTCTACTCTCAGATACGGGTTCTACTGTCAGATCCGGGTTCTACTCTCAGATCCGGGTTCTACTCTCAGATCCGGGTTCTACTGTCAGATACAGGTTCTACTGTCAGATACAGGTTCTACTGTCAGATCCAGGTTCTACTCTCAGATCCGGGTTCTACTGTCAGATACGGGTTCTACTCTCAGATACGGGTTCTACTGTCAGATACGGGTTCTACTGTCAGATACGGGTTCTACTCTCAGATCCGGGTTCTACTCTCAGATACGGGTTCTACTCTCAGATCCGGGTTCTACTGTCAGATACGGGTTCTACTGTCAGATACGGGTTCTACTCTCAGATACGGGTTCTACTCTCAGATACGGGTTCTACTCTCAGATAAAGGTTCTACTGTCAGATCCAGGTTCTACTGTCAGATCCAGGTTCTACTCAGATCCAGGTTCTACTCTCAGATCCGGGTTCTACTGTCAGATACGGGTTCTACTCTCAGATCCGGGTTCTACTCTCAGATACGGGTTCTACTCTCAGATACGGGTTCTACTGTCAGATCCGGGTTCTACTCTCAGATCCGGGTTCTACTGTCAGATACGGGTTCTACTGTCAGATACGGGTTCTACTCTCAGATACGGGTTCTACTCTCAGATACGGGTTCTACTCTCAGATAAAGGTTCTACTGTCAGATCCGGGTTCTACTCTCAGATCCGGGTTCTACTCTCAGATCCGGGTTCTACTCTCAGATCCGGGTTCTACTGTCAGATACGGGTTCTACTGTCAGATACGGGTTCTACTCTCAGATACGGGTTCTACTGTCAGATACGGGTTCTACTGTCAGATCCGGGTTCTACTCTCAGATACGGGTTCTACTGTCAGATACGGGTTCTACTGTCAGATACGGGTTCTACTGTCAGATACGGGTTCTACTCTCAGATCCGGGTTCTACTCTCAGATACGGGTTCTACTCTCAGATACGGGTTCTACTCTCAGATAAAGGTTCTACTGTCAGATCCAGGTTCTACTGTCAGATCCAGGTTCTACTCTGATACAGGTTCTACTCTCAGATCCAGGTTCTACTGTCAGATCCAGGTTCTACTGTCAGATCCAGGTTCTACTGTGAGATCCAGGTTCTACTGTCAGATACAGGTTCTACTGTCAGATACAGGTTCTACTATCAGACACAGGTTCTACTCTCAGATTCAGGTTCTACTGTCAGATACAGGTTCTACTGTCAGATACAGGTTCTACTGTCAGATCAAGGTTCTACTCTCAGATAAAGGTTCTACTCTCAGATCCGGGTTCTACTCTCAGATACGGGTTCTACTCTCAGATACGGGTTCTACTCTCAGATACGGGTTCTACTGTCAGATACGGGTTCTACTCTCAGATCCGGGTTCTACTCTCAGATCCGGGTTCTACTCTCAGATACGGGTTCTACTGTCAGATACGGGTTCTACTGTCAGATCAAGGTTCTACTCTCAGATCCAGGTTCTACTCTCAGATAAAGGTTCTACTCTCAGATCCAGGTTCTACTCTGATATAAAGGTTCTACTCTCAGATCCAGGTTCTACTCTCAGATCCAGGTTCTACTCTCAGATCCAGGTTCTACTCTCAGATCCGGGTTCTACTGTCAGATACAGGTTCTACTGTCAGATACAGGTTCTACTGTCAGATCAAGGTTCTACTCTCAGATAAAGGTTCTACTCTCAGATCCAGGTTCTACTCTGATATAAAGGTTCTACTCTCAGATCCGGGTTCTACTCTCAGATACGGGTTCTACTCTCAGATACGGGTTCTACTCTCAGATACGGGTTCTACTCTCAGATACGGGTTCTACTCTCAGATACGGGTTCTACTCTCAGATACGGGTTCTACTCTCAGATCCAGGTTCTACTCTGATACAGGTTCTACTCTCAGATACAGGTTCTACTGTCAGATCCAGGTTCTACTGTCAGATCCAGGTTCTACTGTCAGATACAGGTTCTACTGTCAGACCCAGGTTCTACTATCAGATACAGGTTCTACTCTCAGATACAGGTTCTACTGTCAGATACAGGTTCTACTGTCAGATACAGGTTCTACTGTCAGATCAAGGTTCTACTCTCAGATCCAGGTTCTACTCTCAGATAAAGGTTCTACTCTCAGATCCAGGTTCTACTCTGATATAAAGGTTCTACTCTCAGATCCAGGTTCTACTCTCAGATACAGGTTCTACTCTCAGATCCAGGTTCTACTCTCAGATCCGGCTTCTACTGTCAGATACAGGTTCTACTGTCAGATACAGGTTCTACTGTCAGATCCAGGTTCTACTGTCAGATCAAGGTTCTACTCTCAGATCCAGGTTCTACTCTCAGATAAAGGTTCTACTCTCAGATCCAGGTTCTACTCTGATATAAAGGTTCTACTCTCAGATCCGGGTTCTACTCTCAGATACGGGTTCTACTGTCAGATACGGGTTCTACTGTCAGATCCGGGTTCTACTCTCAGATCCGGGTTCTACTCTCAGATCCGGGTTCTACTGTCAGATACGGGTTCTACTGTCAGATACGGGTTCTACTGTCAGATCCGGGTTCTACTCTCAGATACGGGTTCTACTCTCAGATACGGGTTCTACTCTCAGATAAAGGTTCCACTGTCAGATCCAGGTTCTACTGTCAGATCCAGGTTCTACTCTGATACAGGTTCTACTGTCAGATCCAGGTTCTACTGTCAGATCCAGGTTCTACTGTCAGATACAGGTTCTACTGTCAGATACAGGTTCTACTGTCAGACCCAGGTTCTACTATCAGATACAGGTTCTACTCTCAGATACAGGTTCTACTGTCAGATACAGGTTCTACTGTCAGATACAGGTTCTACTCTCAGATACAGGTTCTACTCTCAGATACAGGTTCTACTCTCAGATAAAGGTTCTACTCTCAGATCCAGGTTCTACTCTGATATAAAGGTTCTACTCTCAGATCCAGGTTCTACTCTCAGATAAAGGTTCTACTGTCAGATACAGGTTCTACTCTCAGATCCGGCTTCTACTGTCAGATACAGGTTCTACTGTCAGATACAGGTTCTACTCTCAGATACAGGTTCTACTCTCAGATAAAGGTTCTACTCTCAGATCCAGGTTCTACTCTCAGATCCAGGTTCTACTCTCAGATCCAGGTTCTACTCTGATATAAAGGTTCTACTCTCAGATCCGGGTTCTACTCTCAGATACGGGTTCTACTGTCAGATACGGGTTCTACTGTCAGATACGGGTTCTACTGTCAGATACGGGTTCTACTGTCAGATCCGGGTTCTACTGTCAGATCCGGGTTCTACTCTCAGATCCGGGTTCTACTCTCAGATACGGGTTCTACTCTCAGATACGGGTTCTACTCTCAGATACGGGTTCTACTCTCAGATACGGGTTCTACTCTGATATACGGGTTCTACTGTCAGATCCGGGTTCTACTGTCAGATCCGGGTTCTACTGTCAGATCCGGGTTCTACTGTCAGATACAGGTTCTACTGTCAGATCCAGGTTCTACTGTCAGATCCAGGTTCTACTCTGATACGGGTTCTACTCTCAGATACGGGTTCTACTGTCAGATACGGGTTCTACTCTCAGATACGGGTTCTACTCTCAGATCCGGGTTCTACTCTCAGATCCGGGTTCTACTCTCAGATACGGGTTCTACTCTCAGATACGGGTTCTACTCTGATATACGGGTTCTACTCTGATATACGGGTTCTACTCTGATATACGGGTTCTACTCTGATATACGGGTTCTACTCTCATATACGGGTTCTACTCTCAGATAAAGGTTCTACTGTCAGATCCAGGTTCTACTCTGATACAGGTTCTACTCTCAGATCCAGGTTCTACTGTCAGATACAGGTTCTACTCTCAGATCCAGGTTCTACTCTCAGATCCAGGTTCTACTCTCAGATACAGGTTCTACTGTCAGATACAGGTTCTACTCTCAGATACAGGTTCTACTCTCAGATACAGGTTCTACTCTCAGATACAGGTTCTACTGTCAGATACAGGTCTGTTCTCTAAGATCTGCTGTGCCTCGTCTTACCTTTAAAACATCCTGTGATTTCTCTGTCAAACTTAATTACGTTTCAGATTTCAACGCGCCGGTCAAGTTTCAGTCTAAGTGTGTCAGTGAAACCATTTGATTGCCCTCTTACTGGAACCCATTTAAACACCTCCCTGACCACCACAGAGATTTAAACTCTGACCGGCTCCTGTTTGAAGAAACAGTCAAACTAAAACTCAGAAACATCTGTCAGGTTTAAAGGTTCGCTGCCGGGTTTCACTTCCTATTTTATTCTCCTCCTCGGTGTTGAAAATGTGGAGAGAAAGTGGCACAAATACATTTCCAATTCTTTTTAGTTGCACGACATTCTGAAAGTCTGGTTTTAAGGCCTGTTATAGTCGTGAAACTGCACTGCCGCTCACTATTAAATAAATCTGAAGTTTTAAAAAGCACAGCAACATGAATCAGTGGTTTGAAGTTCCTGAAGTGAATAAACTGTGAGGCGTCACCAGAGGGGGGGGTATAGGCTATGCTGTTAGTGGTTGTAGTTTAATAGAAGAAGTTGGAGTTTGAATAGGAAACACACCTGGAGGAGGAAAAAAGAAGTGTGGGGGACATCCCTGAGAGGTCAGATTCCACATATCTACGGTAACACCTCCTCCGAATGTTGGGGGCGGGTTTTAGGTTTTCTAACGTCGGCCTACTTTCTGACCTCTGACCTCTGACCGTCGGCCTCCAGCTGTTGGGAGGCTCCAGCATTGCCCGTTTTAAATCTCATCTTAAAAACGTTTTTCTCATCTTTGAACTCTGCATGAGAATTCATTTTGTCACAGTTTTTGCTCAGTTATGTATTTATTCTCATTGTTTTAAAGGTTTTGCTCTTATGTATTTATTCTCATTGTTTTAAAGGTTTTGCTCTTATGTATTTATTCTCATTGTTTTAAAGGTTTTGTCTTTAGCTGCCATTCTGGTCTTTTAGGTTTGACTGTTGTGGTCATTTTAAATGTGCTTTATGAATACATTTGACTTGAGACCACAAATGGACAGCTGGAGGGATGAGTGATGGACAGCTTCTAATTGTATCGGTGAGTTTTAGCGTCTCTGTGGTGAGTTTTAGCGTCTCTGTGGTGAGTTTTAGCGTCTCTGTGGTGAGTTTTAGCGTCTCTGTGGTGCGTTTTAGAGTCTCTGTGGTGCGTTTTAGCGTCTCTGTGGTGCCTTTTAGCGTCTCTGGTGAGTTTTAGCATCTCTGTGGTGAGTTTTAGCGTCTCTGTGGTGAGTTTTAGCGTCTCTGTGGTGAGTTTTAGCGTCTCTGTGGTGAGTTTTAGCGTCTCTGTGGTGAGTTTTAGCGTCTCTGTGGTGCGTTTTAGCGTCTCTGTGGTGAGTTTTAGCGTCTCTGTGGTGCGTTTTAGCGTCTCTGTGGTGAGTTTTAGCGTCTCTGTGGTGAGTTTTAGCGTCTCTGTGGTGAGTTTTAGCGTCTCTGTGGTGAGTTTTAGCGTCTCTGTGGTGAGTTTTAGCGTCTCTGTGGTGCGTTTTAGAGTCTCTGTGGTGCGTTTTAGCGTCTCTGTGGTGCCTTTTAGCGTCTCTGGTGAGTTTTAGCATCTCTGTGGTGAGTTTTAGCGTCTCTGTGGTGCGTTTTAGCGTCTCTGTGGTGAGTTTTAGCGTCTCTGTGGTGAGTTTTAGCGTCTCTGTGGTGAGTTTTAGCGTCTCTGTGGTGCGTTTTAGCGTCTCTGTGGTGAGTTTTAGCGTCTCTGTGGTGCGTTTTAGCGTCTCTGTGGTGAGTTTTAGCGTCTCTGTGGTGCGTTGTAGCGTCTCTGTGGTGAGTTTTAGCGTCTCTGTGGTGAGTTTTAGCGTCTCTGTGGTGCGTTTTAGCGTCTCTGTGGTGCCTTTTAGCGTCTCTGGTGAGTTTTAGCGTCTCTGTGGTGAGTTTTAGCGTCTCTGTGGTGCGTTTTAGCGTCTCTGTGGTGCGTTTTAGCGTCTCTGTGGTGCCTTTTAGCGTCTTTGGTGAGTTTTAGCGTCTCTGTGGTGAGTTTTAGCGTCTCTGTGGTGAGTTTTAGCGTCTCTGTGGTGAGGTTTAGCGTCTCTGTGGTGCGTTTTAGCGTTTCTGTGGTGAGTTTTAGCGTCTCTGTGGTGAGTTTTAGCGTCTCTGTGGTGAGTTTTAGCGTCTCTGTGGTGAGTTTTAGCGTCTCTGTGGTGCGTTTTAGCGTCTCTGGTGAGTTTTAGCGTCTCTGTGGTGCGTTCGGGGACCGTTCAGCCGGTCGATACAGACCAGTGGGGGACACTGAGAGCAGCTCAGGCTCGTATTGATTTCAGTTCTCCATCAGAGGAATAATAAAGTGCTGCTGTCCCATCGCTGCACACGTTTTCCATTTCCATCCTCTTCAGGCCCATCAAACACATCATCACATGCACTCTTTACATTAGCCAGGACATGACACGGTGCAGCCTGATAATTCCTCCATCAGCTGTGCTCACCTCTCCCTGCTGAGGGTCATAACACCCCCCAGAGAGCGTTTCGTTGGGGAACTCTGGAGGAAGGTTTCTGAGAAGGGAGCGGAGCGGATGTGGGGGGTAAAACCAACGAGACGCAGCAGGATGTGACTGATAAAATGTTCTGCTTCCACATGATGGTGGAAGTGAAACGGTTTGAAGTTACGGACCTGCAGTTTTGTACCATCGTCCAAACAGGTTCTTATTGCTTCCTTTTCACAGGCTTTCATGCTTCTGGGTGAGCATCATATTCAGCTTAAATGAAACACAAGCATCACACTGATCCTTCAGCAACTTTCTGTTTTGTCAGCCTTTGTGACCAAAGTGGTGATGTGCAGCTGCTGTTCTTCCCTGTGTCCTCTGACCAAACTCAAACCGCTGCTCTTCTGTAACGGATCGGCCGTCTGGAGTTGGGACTCGCTGACAGAACTTTGAGTTACAGCGAGGATCCAAAGCCTTCGCCCTTGTATGGCCTTCCTCTTTGCTTCCATGTTCCTGGATGACATCCTCTGGATGAGGACCATCTATGTGCCGTCAGAGGCCTCGTCACGCTCCGTGGTCATTGGTGACATCATCACCAGCTTCTTCTTCGTGGTGTGGACATGTCTGCTTAACATATTCAGCAACATCAGTGGGATTGTTTCAGCTCGGCTCCACATGAATCAGAGAGTTGTCCTGCTTCATGTCTTTGTGTCACAGTTATTTTCATAGGATGGAGCCTGATTAGTAAGGAAAGGAACAGGTTAACAGCAGTTATTATTACTAATATCATGTTCAAGTGAGATTTTTCATGAAATACACTAAATTAAAGAGGATCCTTTTGTATATTTTTTGCTTTTATATCATATTCAGAACCATGGAAGTCAACGGATATCTTAGCCATAAAATAGTTTGATATTTTCCTGAATAAAATGCTGATTAAAGAGACTAAATAATACCAATATGAATAAATAACTAACCCAACATCTACAGCCTGGCCTACATTATAATAAACCGCATGGCTTACCATGAGGGAACGACTCCTGCATCTTGGCAGTAACTTCTATAGCTCGGTTCTACTCAGAAACAGGCCACTAAACTCATCTGTTCAGCTCAGAGGTGCCAAAGTTGGACAAAAACACTAATTTTTTGTCAAAAACGGACTTAGACCTTTGTTTTACGCAGCTATTAAATGGGTGTTTTCTGCTCTTCTGCTCTCTCTGGATGCCGTTTTCTCTTATCTGACTTGAACAGAAGCAGAAGTGTGGTTATTCTGTCTTTCAGCGTTGTGGAAAACGATGTGTTTTCAGCGTTTTTGATGTGCAGACGCAGCAGGAGCTCCGGGGCTGTTCCCCCCCGCCCCCACCCCAGGATGAGGCTGGGGCAGCGCTGCAGACCTCAGCCTCTCCTCGGTTTCACTTTAATTCATTTAAAATATGAACACAAGCGTGCACGCTGGCCGGCTCTGTGTGAATAATGAGAGCGAGTTCCTGCAGCGCGGGGATCAATGCGGAGGAAGTGTTGCTCATAACTGCAGATATCAGAGGGAGATGCTCTGCTATTGATCAGCTGCTCTGCAGGAGCCAATCAGCGGAGGCCCTGAGTAAATGAATTAAACTGTGTGTGTGTGGCCCCCCAGGGCTTAATGAAGAGGAGGGTACAGCTGGGGCTCGGATCGATGGGGAGGAGGAGGCAGTCGTGGACCCTCCTCTTCCTCCTGCTCCACTTCAGAGTGAAGAAGAAGCAGAGAAACATGAGAGGAAGACGCTGACGGCTGCAGACACAAACACTGGCTTTCCCCACTTTCTGGAAGAAGATGACTTCTCACAGAGCGATGCTGCTGATGGTTGTCATGGTGACGGGGGTCGTCCAGATGGATGCCGTGCGAGTGGTGAGCGGTGAGTGCGACTGATGAAAACTTTCTGTCGGTGAACGGGACTCTGATTTAAAATCAACTTCATGTTAGAGTTAAAGCTGCACAGGTTCAGGATTAAATCTGTCACCAAACTTCTGACTGGAAATAATCTGCTAATTACACCCAAACAGAAGCATAATGTGTTGAAATAATCTGCTAATTACACCCAAACAGAAGCATCATGTGTTGAAATAATCTGCTAATTACACCCAAACAGAAGCATCATGTGTGAAATAATCTGCTAATTACACCCAAACAGAAGCATCATGTGTGAAATAATCTGCTAATTACACCCAAACAGAAGCATAATGTGTGAAATAATCTGCTAATTACACCCAAACAGAAGCATCATGTGTGAAATAATCTGCTAATTACACCCAAACAGAAGCATCATGTGTGAAATAATCTGCTAATTACACCCAAACAGAAGCATCATGTGTGAAATAATCTGCTAATTACACCCAAACAGAAGCATCATGTGTGAAATAATCTGCTAATTACACCCAAACAGAAGCATCATGTGTGAAATAATCTGCTAATTACACCCAAACAGAAGCATAATGTGTGAAAACAGATGTTTTAACCTCTTTAAAAGCACTTAAACATTAAGCTTTAAATATTTTTTAAATCACTTTTAAATATTCAAACCTCACTGAAAATCTTTTCTGGATCTTTTCAAGGAGTTCCTCGTCATGTTTAGCTTTGTAAAGACAAATATTCATTAAATATGAACAGAGACATCTGCTGGTGAAGTAGCAGACTGCAACCGACTGAATCTCTACTCAGCCGACACTGAACCAGTTAGCACCAGTTAGGACCAGTTAGCACCAGTTAGCACCAGTTAATACCAGTTAGCACCAGTTAGTACCAGTTTGTACCAGTTAGTAACAGGTTGGAACCAGTTAGCACCAGTTAATACCAGTTAGAACCAGTTAGTACCAGTTAGCACCAGTTAGTACCAGTTAGCACCAGTTAGTAACAGGTTGGAACCAGTTAGCACCAGTTAATACCAGTTAGAACCAGTTAGTACCAGTTAGTACCAGTTAGAACCAGTTAGCACCAGTTAGTACCAGTTAGCACCAGTTAGAACCAGTTAGTACCAGTTAGCACCAGTTAGTACCAGTTAGCACCAGTTAGTACCAGTTTGTACCAGTTAGTAACAGGTTGGAACCAGTTAGTACCAGTTAGTACCAGTTAGAACCAGTTAGTACCAGTTAGCACCAGTTAGTACCAGTTAGCACCAGTTAGCACCAGTTAGTACCAGTTTGTACCAGTTAGTAACAGGTTGGAACCAGTTAGCACCAGTTAATACCAGTTAGAACCAGTTAGTACCAGTTAGTACCAGTTAGCACCAGTTAGAACCAGTTAGAACCAGTTAGTACCAGTTAGCACCAGTTAGTACCAGTTAGCACCAGTTAGTACCAGTTTGTACCAGTTAGTAACAGGTTGGAACCAGTTAGCACCAGTTAATACCAGTTAGAACCCGTTAGTACCAGTTAGCACCAGTTAGTACCAGTTAGCACCAGTTAGTACCAGTTAGCACCAGTTAGTACCGGTTTGTACCAGTTATCACCAGTTAATACCAGTTAGAACCAGTTAGAACCAGTTAGTATCAGCTGGTACCAGTTAGCACCAGTTAATACCAGTTAGCACCAGTTAGTACCAGTTAGCACCAGTTAGCACCAGTTAGCACCAGTTAATACCAGTTAGCACCAGTTAGTACCAGTTTGTACCAGTTAGTAACAGGTTGGAACCAGTTAGTACCAGTTAGAACCAGTTAGTACCAGTTAGCACCAGTTAGTACCAGTTAGCACCAGTTAGCACCAGTTAGTACCAGTTTGTACCAGTTAGTAACAGGTTGGAACCAGTTAGCACCAGTTAATACCAGTTAGAACCAGTTAGTACCAGTTAGTACCAGTTAGAACCAGTTAGTACCAGTTAGCACCAGTTAGTACCAGTTAGCACCAGTTAGTACCAGTTTGTACCAGTTAGTAACAGGTTGGAACCAGTTAGCACCAGTTAATACCAGTTAGAACCCGTTAGTACCAGTTAGCACCAGTTAGTACCAGTTAGCACCAGTTAGTACCAGTTAGCACCAGTTAGTACCGGTTTGTACCAGTTAGTAACAGGTTGGAACCAGTTATCACCAGTTAATACCAGTTAGAACCAGTTAGAACCAGTTAGTATCAGCTGGTACCAGTTAGTACCAGTTAGTACCAGTTAGCACCTTTCATATCAATTTATTCTAAGTACAAAAGAAACTATTTAAACAATAAGTCCATTTTTATTTAGTCTTCCTGCAGCGGAGGTTCGGTGAACTGGATGTAAACTCTCTGGATTCTGTCTGTTTGACCTATTCTTGACTCCTGGTTTGATCTCCTGCTGCTCTCTGAGATCTCATCCTAACGGCCGTCTGTGTCGCCGAGCCGATGGATGATTGTTTTAACGTCAGACTTCACAGTCGCTGTAGTTATTGTGTTTCTCACCAGCCGTCAGCTCTGCTGTTTCCGGTCTTTGTGTCCTTGGTCTTTCCTGCTTTTCTCACCAAAATACTCCTTCCAATGCTATATTTCAACATCTCACATCAATGTGAGGAGAAGCTCCCGATCTTATGGTCCTTTTCCCAAAGTCTGTGGCCGGGTGCTGCTTGGGTTTGCTGCTGGTTGCAGCCGACGGTCCACCGGAGTCTAGGTGTCTGAAGACAAAGTGGGAACAGATTTACATCCTTAAAGACTGAAGTGAGGAGCCAACAGCTTCCTTTTTGCTAAAGAGGCAGCGGTGCAGACTCAGGGGGAGCAGAGCAGACCATAAACTACACTGAGCCATGATCGTAAAATGTTGTCGTTGGTCAGTTCGCTCATGAAAGTGAAACTATAATGTTCTGTAACGGGTGGACATCCCTGTTCTATAACCCAACCCTAACCCAACCCTGTTCTATAACCCAACCCTAACCCATCCCTGTTCTATAACCCAACCTATTCTATAACCCAACCCTAACCCAACCCTGTTCTATAACCCAACCCTATTCTATAACCCAACCCTATTCTATAACCCAACCCAATCCTGTTCTATAACCCAAACCCAACCCAACCCTGTTCTATAACCCAACCCTAACCCAACCCTAACCCAACCCTAACCCAACCTATTCTATAACCCAACCCAACCCTGTTCTATAACCCAACCCTAACCCAACCCTAACCCAACCCTATTCTATAACCCAACCCTATTCTATAACCCAACCCAATCCTGTTCTATAACCCAAACCCAACCCAACCCTGTTCTATAACCCAACCCTAACCCAACCCTAACCCAACCTATTCTATAACCCAACCCAACCCAACCTATTCTATAACCCAACCCTGTTCTATAACCCAACCCAACCCAACCCTGTTCTATAACCCAACCCTAACCCAATCCTGTTCTATAACCCAAACCCAACCCAACCCTGTTCTATAACCCAACCCTAACCCAACCCTAACCCAACCTATTCTATAACCCAACCCTAACCCAACCTATTCTATAACCCAACCCAACCCAACCTATTCTATAACCCAACCCTAACCCAACCTATTCTATAACCCAACCCAACCCAACCCTGTTCTATAACCCAACCCTAACCCAACCCTAACCCATCCCTGTTCTATAACCCAACCCAACCCTGTTCTATAACCCAACCCTAACCCATCCCTGTTCTATAATACAACCCTAACCCATCCCTGTTCTATAACCCAACCCAACCTATTCTATAACCCAACCCTAACCCATCCCTGTTCTATAACCCAACCCAAACCCAACCCAATCCTGTTCTATAACCCAACCCTAACCCTGTTCTATAACCCAACCCTAACCCGACCCTGACCCCTAACCCAGGTCAATGTTGTATTTTACTCTTTATTTTTTCTTATAAAGATATACATTTTTAGGCTTTTGTGTGTTTACGTTAACTTTAAAAATAAAAGCAAAAGAAATACTCTACTCACATTCTTTGAGGGTGGGTCCAGGCCCGTTAGGCCCCCTGAAGGGTCCTCATGGTACCGTCAGGCCTCTGATTGGACCTCTGCTCTTGTCCCAGTGGTGATTTCCCCCCTTTCAGCCTGTTCCTTCTGGACTTTCTCTTGTTGACCTGCTCTGAGTTTTCTACGAGCTGCAGACCGTCCTTTGTTTCCGGGTCAAAGCCCGGGACGGGATCTGTGGAGTAGAAGAAAAGGATCCCGGCCAGTTTGAGTCCAACAGGTTATTATTTAACCAGGGGTGCCTGCATGACTTGCTGTTTTCACACCCACTGGTGATGCATCCAAGGAGTTAATGTCAATGTAACCTAACGCTAAAGGCTCCGATGAAGACAAAGGAAACATAAAATCCAACAGAGCAAACTTCACAGAAGACTTTGTTTCTTGCAGCATCGTAGTCTATCCATGAGTATTTACCTTTCCAGCTGGCTTAAAAAGACCTTTTTCCTGCCCAACATCTGCACTGTTGTTAGCTTTTTATACAGCTGTTATATCTTCATTTGTAAGTCGCTTTGGATAAAAGCGTCTGATAAATACAGAAACACTGCTGCTGTCCTCAGTCGAGTTCTCACTGGGAGACGGTGTCGGGTCGGTGGAGATTTTTTTGGTGGTTTGGTGACATCACAACACAATGTGTTGATAGGTGGCAGAGTAGCTAATCAATGACGAGTGTCGGCTGCTCTGGTCCTGAAGCATCGTATGATTTTAACCACCTTTAAAGTCTGGTTTTAGACTTTTAGTTTGTTCCTCCAGGGCTGCTTCATATTGTTGAAGAAAAGGACGTAACTCCCTGAAAGTCCAGGGATTATCATAGGATTTAATCAGTTTGTGTTAGAACAACGCTTCTCATGCAGAAGGAATCAGTGATGATTTATCAGCTGAGTGACTCAGAGGAGGAGATAACAGTCAGACTGCAGAGCGACTTAAACCCTTTTTCTTTAACAACAAACTGTCCTAAACCACAAAGCTGAGCTAATCAATAAAAGTTTTTTTTTTTAAATCAAAGATATCGACTGATCTTTATTTCTGACAGATGTGAGTCAGACAGGAACCATCAGATGGATTTTTACCAGAAGTTCTGTGATGAAAATGTGATGTTTTAAAGCAGCTCATTCTTATTGTTAAAGAAGTTCTTATAACTATAACAAACCACCAACACTCAGCTTCTCAGACCTCACTGATGCGCTTCAGTAAAGAAACAGAGCTGTGCACGGAGCTGTGCACGGAGGCGTGCACGGAGGCGTGCACGGAGGCCTGATGGTGGACAGATATATATGGAGCTCTTTAGTGGCTTTAACAGGAAAGTGATGATGGTGCAGAAGAGAATCCAGCTAATCACTTAAAGTAGGTCTGAGGGAGGCAGTTTTAACCAGACAGTGAATTAATCACTGCTGCACGCACACGTGCACGCACACGTGCACGCACACGTGCACAGAGGCCTGGCAGCATCAGCACACTGCTTCTGTCCGGCTGGTCGAGCAGCAGATTCACAGCGGTGATGAGGATGAAGCCCACCTGGCAGTGACACTGATGGGGGCGTGGCCCTGGGGGCGTGGCCCTGGGGGCGGGGCTCTGTGTCTCTCAGGTCAGACGGTGTGTTCCGGGGGTCCCGAGTGTCCCTGCTATAAGATCGCGTACTTCCACGACGTGTCGAGCCGGCTGGCCTTCAGGGAGGCGCAGCGGGCCTGCGAGATGGACGGCGGCTCCCTGCTCAGCATCGAGAGTCCCAGCGAGCAGAGAGACATCGAGAAGCTGCTGCAGGTGAGGCGTGCACCTGTTCACAAGCTCCTCCCCCCCCGCCCTCCCCTCACCTCTCCACGCTCCTCACCTGCAGGCGTTGCGTTCAGGAGCGGTGGGCGGAGCAGGAGCAGGAGGCGGTATAGCAGACGGTGATTTCTGGATCGGCCTGACCCGAGCGGACGGAGTCGACCAGACTCATCCAGAACTCACTTCCTGTCCGCAGCTCTACCAGTGGACCGACGGCAGCGTGGCGTCCTTCAGGTGAGTGTGACGTCAGCCTCAGGTAACCCGCCTCGTGCAAAAAGCCATTGGTAAGCACAATGATGGTGGTGATGCAGGAACTGGTACTTCGATGAGCCGTCCTGTGGAGGCGAGGCCTGCGTCGTCATGTACCATCAGCCGACGGCACTTCCTGGTCTGGGCGGGGCTTATCTCTACCAATGGAACGACGACCGCTGCAACATGAAGCATAACTTTATCTGCAAGTATGAGCCAGGTAACCCCAGCCAATCAGCTTCAGCCCCTGTTGCACACCTGTTGTCTTTTACGTTCATTCAGTCAGGTGTTTCTTTCAGAGAGCCACCTGGTGAAGGAACATGGCGACACACCTGGTGGGCAGGACTCAGGTGAGGTTTAATGTCACAGCTGCAGGTTTAAAGTCTCACCTTCAGGTTTAAAGTCTCACCTGCAGGTTTAATGTCTCACCTTCAGGTTTAAAGTCTCACCTTCAGGTTTAAAGTCTCACCTGCAGGTTTAAAGTCTCACCTTCAGGTTTAATGTCTCACCTGCAGGTTTAATGTCTCACCTTCAGGTTTAAAGTCTCACCTTCAGGTTTAAAGTCTCACCTTCAGGTTTAATGTCTCACCTTCAGGTTTAATGTCTCACCTTCAGGTTTAATGTCTCACCTTCAGGTTTAAAGTCTCACCTTCAGGTTTAATGTCTCACCTTCAGGTTTAATGTCTCACCTGCAGGTTTAATGTCTCACCTTCAGGTTTAATGTCTCACCTTCAGGTTTAATGTCTCACCTTCAGGTTTAAAGTCTCACCTTCAGGTTTAAAGTCTCACCTTCAGGTTTAAAGTCTCACCTTCAGGTTTAAAGTCTCACCTTCAGGTTTAAAGTCTCACCTTCAGGTTTAATGTCTCACCTTCAGGTTTAATGTCTCACCTGCAGGTTTAATGTCTCACCTTCAGGTTTAAAGTCTCACCTTCAGGTTTAAAGTCTCACCTTCAGGTTTAATGTCTCACCTTCAGGTTTAATGTCTCACCTTCAGGTTTAAAGTCTCACCTTCAGGTTTAATGTCTCACCTGCAGGTTTAATGTCTCACCTTCAGGTTTAAAGTCTCACCTGCAGGTTTAATGTCTCACCTGCAGGTTTAATGTCTCACCTTCAGGTTTAAAGTCTCACCTGCAGGTTTAATGTCTCACCTGCAGGTTTAATGTCTCACCTTCAGGTTTAAAGTCTCACCTTCAGGTTTAATGTCTCACCTTCAGGTTTAAAGTCTCACCTTCAGGTTTAAAGTCTCACCCTCAGGTTTAATGTCTCACCTTCAGGTTTAAAGTCTCACCTTCAGGTTTAATGTCTCACCTTCAGGTTTAAAGTCTCACCTTCAGGTTTAAAGTCTCACCTTCAGGTTTAATGTCTCACCTTCAGGTTTAAAGTCTCACCTTCAGGTTTAATGTCTCACCTTCAGGTTTAATGTCTTACCTTCAGGTTTAAAGTCTCACCTTCAGGTTTAATGTCTCACCTTCAGGTTTAAAGTCTCACCTTCAGGTTTAATGTCTCACCTTCAGGTTTAATGTCTCACCTGCAGGTTTAAAGTCTCACCTTCAGGTTTAATGTCTCACCTTCAGGTTTAATGTATCACCTTCAGGTTTAAAGTCTCACCTTCAGGTTTAATGTCTCACCTGCAGGTTTCATGTCTCACCTGCAGGTTTAATGTCTCACCTGCAGGTTTAAAGTCTCACCTTCAGGTTTAATGTCTCACCTTCAGGTTTAAAGTCTCACCTTCAGGTTTAATGTCTCACCTGCAGGTTTAAAGTCTCACCTGCAGGTTTAATGTCTCACCTGCAGGTTTAAAGTCTCACCTTCAGGTTTAATGTCTCACCTTCAGGTTTAAAGTCTCACCTGCAGGTTTAAAGTCTCACCTTCAGGTTTAATGTCTCACCTGCAGGTTTAAAGTCTCACCTTCAGGTTTAATGTCTCACCTTCAGGTTTAAAGTCTCACCTGCAGGTTTAAAGTCTCACCTTCAGGTTTAATGTCTCACCTGCAGGTTTAAAGTCTCACCTGCAGGTTTAATGTCTCACCTTCAGGTTTAAAGTCTCACCTTCAGGTTTAAAGTCTCACCTTCAGGTTTAATGTCTCACCTTCAGGTTTAAAGTCTCACCTTCAGGTTTAATGTCTTACCTGCAGGTTTAATGTCTCACCTTCAGGTTTAAAGTCTCACCTGCAGGTTTAATGTCTCACCTTCAGGTTTAATGTCTTACCTGCAGGTTTAATGTCTCACCTTCAGGTTTAAAGTCTCACCTGCAGGTTTAAAGTCTCACCTGCAGGTTTAAAGTCTCACCTTCAGGTTTAATGTCTCACCTTCAGGTTTAATGTCTCACCTTCAGGTTTAAAGTCTCACCTGCAGGTTTAAAGTCTCACCTTCAGGTTTAAAGTCTCACCCTCAGGTTTAATGTCTCACCTGCAGGTTTAAAGTCTCACCTTCAGGTTTAAAGTCTCACCTGCAGGTTTAAAGTCTCACCTTCAGGTTTAAAGTCTCACCTTCAGGTTTAAAGTCTCACCTGCAGGTTTAAAGTCTCACCTTCAGGTTTAAAGTCTCACCTGCAGGTTTAAAGTCTCACCTTCAGGTTTAATGTCTTACCTTCAGGTTTAATGTCTCACCTTCAGGTTTAAAGTCTCACCTGCAGGTTTAAAGTCTCACCTTCAGGTTTAAAGTCTCACCTTCAGGTTTAAAGTCTCACCTTCAGGTTTAATGTCTCACCTGCAGGTTTAAAGTCTCACCTGCAGGTTTAAAGTCTCACCTTCAGGTTTAAAGTCTCACCTGCAGGTTTAAAGTCTCACCTTCAGGTTTAATGTCTCACCTTCAGGTTTAATGTCTCACCTGCAGGTTTAAAGTCTCACCTGCAGGTTTAATGTCTCACCTTCAGGTTTAAAGTCTCACCTGCAGGTTTAAAGTCTCACCTTCAGGTTTAAAGTCTCACCCTCAGGTTTAATGTCTCACCTGCAGGTTTAAAGTCTCACCTTCAGGTTTAATGTCTCACCTGCAGGTTTAATGTCTCACCTTCAGGTTTAAAGTCTCACCCTCAGGTTTAATGTCTCACCTGCAGGTTTAATGTCTCACCTTCAGGTTTAAAGTCTCACCTTCAGGTTTAAAGTCTCACCTGCAGGTTTAAAGTCTCACCTGCAGGTTTAAAGTCTCACCTGCAGGTTTAATGTCTCACCTTCAGGTTTAAAGTCTCACCTGCAGGTTTAATGTCTCACCTGCAGGTTTAAAGTCTCACCTTCAGGTTTAATGTCTCACCTTCAGGTTTAATGTCTCACCTTCAGGTTTAAAGTCTCACCTGCAGGTTTAATGTCTCACCTGCAGGTTTAAAGTCTCACCTTCAGGTTTAATGTCTCACCTTCAGGTTTAAAGTCTCACCTTCAGGTTTAATGTCTCACCTGCAGGTTTAATGTCTCACCTGCAGGTTTAAAGTCTCACCTTCAGGTTTAATGTCTTACCTTCAGACGAGCCTTTTTGTTCTTTTTGCTCAGCGGGGTTTTGGTCGCTGCAGTTCTTTGGATGTTGTTCTGGGTCTTTTTGACCTCTTGGACGAGTCGCCGCTTCACTTTTGGGGTAATTCGAGTCGGCCGGCCGCTCCTGGGAAGGTTCACCACTGTTCCATGTTTTCTCCACCTGTGGATAATGAGTCTCACTGTGTTTCGCTGGAGTCCAAAGCTTTTTCCAGACTGATAGATCTCAGTTACTTTGTTTCTCATTTGTTCCTGAATGTCTGTAGATCTCAGCATGATGTCTGGCTCCTGAGGATCTTTTGATCTCCTCCACTTTGTCAGCCAGGTCCTTTAAAGGGATTTCTTGTAGGGCTGAAGGATTAATTGCATTTACGATAAAATTGCGATGTGAAAAAAAGAGAAATTCTAATGGCATACGTTGCGCTTTAAGGCCTCAGGTCCAGACAGCCGCCGACACTCCAGAGGCTTTAGTGTCTGAGAGCAGCAGCTCTTCAGCTGTGTGGAATTATTTAGCTTTTAAAACAGAGGATGCTGCACAGCGCCAGGTTGTGAAACACTTCTTCCTCCTGTTTCCTCGTGACGCAACGCCACAAACTTTCAACATTACGATAACGGCTCAAAGGCGATTAGCAGCGTGTGACATCATCAACACGGCACCCGACCGGGCTGGTTAACTGAAATGTTGGAAAACGTGACTCCACAAGAAACTTCGTCAAAACGGCAAGGGGCATGATCCCTATCGCCATGGTGACCAAGCCTGGGTTTACAGCCTAATTAATACCCTGGATTAGCGGTGTCCATCCCAGACATGTTTAGCCTTGTTGCTGCACCGGAGCTGTATAAAGTTTGTCTGCTATAACAGAAATATGTGTTGGAAAATACTAAAGACAAGGAAGTTCAAAAATATTCACTTAGAAATCGTAACTGCTCTATTTAAAAGAAATTTAAAATCACAATTAGATTATTTTTCCATATCGTTCAGGCCTAACTTCTTGAGAGCAGGTAATCAGGCCTGGTGTGGGACATTTAAATCAGGTGTGATAAACCTGTTAAACTGTGTTTTAACAGGGGGGGGCAATCACTTTTTCACACGGGACCAAGTGGGTTTGGATTATTTTCTTCCTTAATAATGAAAACTTGTGTCGTCTTTGACTCATTTTTCCATTTGTTTGATGATCTGAAACATTTAAATGTGACAAAGAAAATAAGAAATCAGGAGCAAACACTTTTTCTGACCATGTACCGGACAGTTTGGGACAATGTCAGGTTCCTTCGCTCCATCAGTTCGCCTCACCCTGCCCCCCGTCCCTTCGGGCCGCCATGGGTGCGGCGTGTGGTGACATCACAGCAGACGCCTGCGGAGGCTGGAAGAGACTCTTTCCACGCTCCACAGGAACATCAGGAGCTGGAGGAAGCCTGCAGTGCGACTCCTCAGCACTGAATGCTGTCCCTCAGGAGATCGTCCTGTGTTCACATCTCTACTTTTGTCTTTTCCTTTCTGTACCACAACGACACGTTCTGTCCTCAAACAGTGCAAACATGCTCAGGTGCACACTGGGTAATCTGTGGGGTTTTGCTATTTGTACGAACTGTTTTAGCAAAGCGACTGAGGAAAAACTGCAAAGTTACAGCTGCAGCAGCTCCATGAACTATCAGGTGACCCTGTGCTCTGTGTGCCCTCAGCTGTGACTGCAGGTGGAAGCGCGGTCACGCAGTCTGCAGGCAGTGAGGAGGTTCCACCACATGTCATCGTTGCTGGAGCTTCAGGTAAGAACACCTGCGACCTGTGACCTGCTGTGATGTCACAGGTCTCACGCTGCGGCGTGTCTCCACAGGCATGTTGCTGCTCTACGTCGTCATCCCTACCATCCCGCTGCTGCTGCTCATCCTGGTGGCTTCTGGGACGTGCTGCTTCCAGATGCTCAGCAGAAGGTGAGAGAGGTCAAAGTTCAGCTTCACACCTGCTGAGTGGGAAAGGTGTTGAACAGGTGACATCTGTTGGAAATCTTGTGATGCGGTCGATCTAAAGAATTTTACGATCCACAGCAGGTACAATCAGCACCAGCACCACTGCATCTATAAGCCCGCCTGATCAATGTTTTATGACAAAAAGGTTAAAAAATATATCGATGAGTCAAACTCTGACCCCAGCACCCAAAACTCTGACCTCTGACCCCAGCACCCAAAACTCTGACCTCTGACCCCAGCACCCAAAACTCTGACCCCAGCACCCAAAACTCTGACCTCTGACCCCAGCACCCAAAACTCTGACCTCTGACCCCAGCACCCAAAACTCTGACCTCTGCACCAGAAACTCTGACCTCTGACCCCAGCACCCAAAACTCTGACCTCTGACCCCAGCACCCAAAACTCTGACCTCTGACCCCAGCACCCAAAACTCTGACCTCTGCACCAGAAACTCTGACCTCTGACCCCAGCACCCAAAACTCTGACCCCAGTACCCAAAACTCTGACCTCTGACCCCAGCACCCAAAACTCTGACCTCTGACCCCAGCACCCAAAACTCTGACCCCAGCACCCGAAACTCTGACCCCAGTCTACACCTTGATCGGTGCCTTCATGTTTTCATGAATCCACTAAGCTCAGGTTCTGTTGTTCTCTCTGGGTTCTGTTTTTTAAACATGGAGGTCTGACCCAACTGGCTCTGAACCACAACTTTAGTGGAAGAAGCTGTTTCTGTTTATCGCTCGTTAAAGTGGACGAGCCGCCGCAGGTGTCTGGCATCGGTTCAGGTGTTTGAAGCAGTGAGAATCTGCAGAATCTGAGCTCAGTAAAGTCCGACTGCAGCCAGATTCCCTTCAGAGACCCACAAAGATCACAGAGAACTGGAGGAACAAAAGCCTGTAACGGCTGACAGAGGAGCCAGGGGGCGGGACCAGGGCCAACCACGGGCGGAGCTAGGGGCGACTGGGGCGGGGCCATTGGTGGATATGGGCGGGGCCAGGGCCAACCATGGGCGGAGCCAGGGGTGACTGGGGGCGGGGCCATGGGGGACCAGGGCCAACCATGGGCAGAGCCAGGGGCGACTGGGGGCGGGACCAGGGCCAACCATGGGCGGGGCCATGGCCAACCATGGGCGACTGGGGCGGGGCCATTGGTGGATGTGGGCGGGGCCAGGGCCAACCATGGGCGGAGCCAGGGGTGACTGGGGGCGGGGCCATGGGGGACCAGGGCCAACCATGGGCGGAGCCAGGGGCGACTGGGGGCGGGACCAGGGCCAACCATGGGCGGGGCCATGGCCAACCATGGGCGACTGGGGCGGGGCCATTGGTGGATGTGGGCGGGGCCAGGGCCAACCATGGGCGGAGCCAGGGGTGACTGGGGGCGGGGCCATGGGGGACCAGGGCCAACCATGGGCGGAGCCAGGGGCGACTGGGGGCGGGACCAGGGCCAACCATGGGCGGGGCCATGGCCAACCATGGGCGACTGGGGCGGGGCCATTGGTGGATGTGGGCGGGGCCAGGGCCAACCATGGGCGGAGCCAGGGGCGACTGGGGGCGGGGCCATGGGGGACCAGGGCCAACCATGGGCGGAGCCAGGGGCGACTGGGGGCGGGACCAGGGCCAACCATGGGCGGGGCCATGGCCAACCATGGGCGGCTATGGGCGGGGCCATGGCCAATCATGGGCGGCTATGGGCGGGGCCATGGCCAATCATGGGCGGCTATGGGCGGGGCCAGGGCAAATCATGGGCGGAGTCAGGGGCGACTGGGGGTGGGGCCATTGGTGGATATGGGCGGGGTCAGGGCCAACCATGGGCGGAGCCATGAGCGACTGGGGGCGGGACCAGGGCCAATCATGGGCGGTGCCAGGGGCGACTGGGGGCGGAGCCATGGGGACCAGGGCCAACCATGGGCGGAGCCAGGGGCGACTGGGGGCGGGGCCATGGGGGGGCCAGGGACAACCATGGGCGGGGCCATCGGTGGATATGGGCGGGGCCAGGGCAAACCATGGGCGGAGCCAGGGGTGACTGGATGGGACCAGGGCCAATAAGGGGCGGAGTCATGGGCGAAGTCGTGGGCGACTGGGGGCGGAGTCATGGGCGAAGTCGTGGGCGACTGGGGGCGGAGTCATGGGGATTTCTCTTTTTAATCTGTCAGACTGTGTTTGTGCAGCAGGTTTGATACTGAATCAGCAGAAAATCAGCAGCATTAAACAATCAATACTTCCCAACAGTCTCTCCCTCATTTCTCTGCTCGCTCTCAGATTGTTTGTGAAACTAAATCTGAGCCAAAACAGAGTTCTGTTTATTTATTGTTCATGTAGAAGGTAAAGCATCAGAAAAATTTACCTTTTTTATAATTCACATAAATGATGAAAGTTGTTTGTTGGGGATGAGCATCAGGAGGCCGACATTTAGAGTCTATCTGAATCTGAGACAAAGTTCTGATGGATTCTGCTCTGAACTGAAAACAAATCAACTAAAAAGTTGAGATTAAACAGGAAACGAGGAACACGATGAGTTAGAAAATGTTGTAAAAGGGTTTGATGGGACAGCTTCAGGTGAAAGAGAGACTGAAAAGCAGCTGAACTCACGGGAGCCTCAGGAGCTGACCCGGTTAAACATGCAGGGGGCTGCAGAAAATGGACGGATGGCTAAGTTTGTTGCCATAGGAACCCATTTAAAACCAGCTAACTGATGATGTCATTACTTCTGTCCCCACAGTCAGTCCCGCACAAAGACAGCCGCCGACCGCCCAAACCTGTGGATCTCCAACACGCCCAAACCTGACGCCATGGAGGTGTGACATCACCAGCACAGATGATGTCACTGCACTGCTCAGCCAATCATCAGAGACTATTATTATTTCCAATAAAACTACACTTCCTGTTTGGAAATGACCTCACTTCCTCCTTCCTCACCTCCTGCTGATCAGACGGTGTCTGCAGCTGATGGCGTCAATGAAGGAGGGCGAGGGTTACCGGGAGGAAATGAGACGCCTCCAGGGGGTGGAGCCTTTGCAAGGGTGCGTTTGATATGACAGTGAGCTGGTGGAGGAGGAGTTAATGAGCCACTTCTTCAACCTGAAAACATCAGCTGATCAGATGTTTAATTATTAATTAATGGATGTTTCATAGACCTGAATCTTAGGCCACACCCCCTCTGTTTAACATTCTGTGTGAGTAAAACTTTCTTCTTTTCATCAAACTTGTGGAAGTTTGTGCTCAAAAGTTCTGAGAATTACACACGATCCATAATAAACTGAACAAAATGAACCCAAAACTAAGGTTTAGCAGACGCTTTTATCCATGAGGATATGACATCACAGCTAACAATAAGCTAATAACAAGCTAACATCACAGCTAACAATAAGCTAACAGTAAACTAACAACAAGCTAACATCACAGCTAACATCACAGCTAACAATAAGCTAATAACAAGCTAACAATAAGCTAACATCACAGCTAACAATAAGCTAATAACAAGCTAACAATAAGCTAACATCACAGCTAATAACAAGCTAACAATAAGCTAACACCACAGCTAACAGTAAGCGAACACCAGAGCTAACAATAAGCTAACACCAAACTAACAATAAGCTAAAATCACAGCTAACAATAAGCTAACACCAGAGCTAACAATAAGCTGCGCAGAAGGCACCCAGCAGTCAGGCTCTGCACAGAGGGAAGTACAGGGTCAGCTTCAGGGTGGGAGACGCACCTGTAACCATGACTACCTTCAACAGGTCACCGGTTCCGACACCAACCATCATTTTCAGCTATGATTTGATCTAAATTTCCTGAGTGACTCCAGGCTTCAGCCTCCATCTGCAGCTGAATCTCGGCTGTGATTGGCCCACAGCTCTTCCTGAGCCGTCCTGTCCAATCGGATCACTGAACCCGACTCCTGATACCGATTCAGAACCGACTCCTGATACTGATTCAGAACCGACTCCTGATACCGATTCAGAACCGACTCCTGATACCGATTCAGAACCGACTCCTGATACCGATTCAGAACCGACTCCTGATACCGATTCAGAACCGACTCCTGCAGTTCGATCTAAGCTGTGAGCTTATTTCCTGATTATCTGCTGAAAGGAGGCAACAGAGACATGTGAACATTTCAGGTTTTAATAACATTTAGAACCATGTGACGCTCATACCCGGAACATTTCAGCAGCCAGACACTGGAAGATGGTCTAAGATATGAATCCAAACCCGTTTACAGCAGCCCTTCAGTTCATGCGATTCCTCAGAACTTTTAGGTTTGTAACAGAACTTTGGGACTCCGAGGTGGGATCTACCTGCCATCATCCAGCTCCAGGGCCGCCTCCTGAAGGTGACCCGGCTGCGAGCTCCAGGTCCGCCTCCTGAAGGTGACCCGGCTGCGAGCTCCAGGGCCGCCTCCTGAAGGTGACCCGGCTGCGAGCTCCAGGTCCGCCTCCTGAAGGTGACCCGGCTGCGGGTCGGGCCACCAGGGCAGAGCTGGCTCAGGAGGTGAGGAGAACACTTTAGGAGGATCCTGATGTCAAGAAGAACCACAAAGAAGCTTCTGCTGTCCAAGAACAGAAGGGGGTTCTGCAGAAAGTTCTGGCAAACACCGGTTACGCATCATTGGCTGCCATCAGTCCGGATTTGGGTCAGAGGTTAAATAAACTCGATGTAATTATCAATAAAAGCCTTTGAAACTCATGAAATACTGTTAATTATACTCTAAAGAAGATCTAAAAACACTGAAGCAGCAACTTTGTCTTTCAAAAACTCCTGGAACAGGTTCTGCACGTGGTTCTGTTGGTGCTGATCCAGTTTAATCTCAGCCTGAGGTGCACGGTTCCACCTGGTGGAGGAAACGATAAACAGCAGCTGTTTTATATGGAGCACTAACAGGGTCAAAATACCAAACTCACCCGAGTTTCCACAGAACCGTCAGAATTTTGACCCTGCTGGTTTCCATACAGATTCTACAGAACCACAGCGGTACCAGGTCTTCTGACCGAGCCGTCAGGCCTCTGAACTGACCCGAAAGGTCAGTTCTTGGTTCTGTTTGATGGGCTCAGGTGGTTCTGAGGTCCAATCGCTTGATCCAGAACCAGAACCAGAACCCAGAAAACACGTGAAGCCGTTCATGATCACAACAGGAAGCGGTCCCACTCGGTTCTGAACACACATGCAGCTCAGATGGGTCGGCGCCGTCACTGAGCAGCCAATCACAGCAGTCCATGTCCACCAATCAGCTGCTCACAACAAAACACCGTTTCCTTGACAACCAGGACGACGCTCTGCTCATCAGTTCCACCGGCGCCCGGCTCTGGGCGCCCTGCTCTCGCTCCGGGGCGTTCCCGTCAGGTGGCGTCCAGCTGCTCCATCACGTCCATGTCCTCGCTCGGCGCCGCCTCCAGCGACTCGCCCGCCACGTCCACGGCGACCACCGTCTCCTCCTGCTTGTACGCCAGCACGTCCGGCAGGTCGTCGTCGAACAGGAGGGGCGGGTCCTCGTCGGCGGCCAGCTGGCCCACGCCGTGCATGCGCTTCTTGTGCTGCTGCAGGTTTCCGTGGCGGTTGAAGCGGGCGGGGCAGAGGTCGCAGGCGTACGGCCGCTCGCCGGTGTGGATGATGACGTGGCGGGCGAGCTGCGAGCGGCACTTCTTGTCTTTGCCACAGACGTGACACACGAAACTCTCGGGGGGGCGGGCGCCATTGGCGTGCACCACCTCGCGGTGCCTCTTCAGGTGGCTGAGGCGGCGGAAGCGGCGGCTGCAGAAGTCACAGGGGAACGGGCGCACCTCGCTGTGGATCAGGGCGTGGCTCGCCAGCAGGGACCGGAACCTGAACACCCGGCTGCACACGGCGCAGGGGAAGGCGTTGACCGTGGCGGCGTTCCGCCTGCGGCTGGCGGCGTGCAGCTCCTCGCTGGCTCTCGCCTTCAGGTGAACGCGGGCGTGGTGCTGCCTCAGGCAGGCGGCGCGCTGGAAGCTGCGCAGGCACACGCCACAGCGGTGGGGCTTGTCGCCCGTGTGGATGCGGGCGTGAGCGGCGAGGAGCGCCTCAGATTTGAGGCGTTTCCCGCAGACGCTGCAGGTGAACGGCGTGTCCGGCGGCTGGTTCTCCTCGCTGCTGATGTGGTTGGCGTGGACCAGGATCTTGTGGCGTTTGAGCTGGTACTGGCGGGCGAACTTGCGGCCGCAGATGTCGCAGAGGTGCGGCCGCTCGCCCGTGTGCGTCTGGAAGTGGATGGCGAGCTGCGACCTGCATTTGAACTCTTTGCCGCAGAGGTCACAGAGCAGCGAGGTGGGCCGCGGCGGCTCCGCGGCGCCGTCCACGTGCACCACCTTCTTGTGGTGCTCCAGGTCGTTGGTCCTCATGTAGGCTTTGGGGCAAAGGTCGCAGCGGTGCGGCTTCACGCCCGAGTGGATGACCTCGTGGGTCTTCAGCCGCGAGCGGCAGCTGAACGTTTTCCCGCAGACGGCGCACAGCCAGGCCGGCGCCACGCGCTGCTTCTCCAGCTTGGCCACGCCGTTGGGGTGCAGCCGGTTGAGGTGGTGCTGCAGGTTGTCGCGGCGGTTGAAGCGCAGCTCGCACAGGTGGCAGGCGAACGGCTTCTTGCCCGTGTGGATGAAGGAGTGCCGCGCCAGGCTCGACTTGTTCTTCATCACTTTGCCGCAGACGTCGCACACGGTGCTGTCCGGCTCCAGCTTCACCACACGCAGCAGTGCATGCTGGGAGTCCTCGGGAGCAGGGGGAGGGGCCACACCTGGAAGGAGAGACAGGACCGTGAACAGAACCGCCAACAGAACCGTGAACAGAACCGGGAACAGAACCGGGAACAGAAACGTAAACAGAACCGTAAACAAAACCGTGAACAGAACCGTGAACAGAACCGTGAAATGAACCATAAACAGAACCGTGAACAGAACCATAAACAGAACCGTGAACAGAACCGTGAACAGAACCGTGAACAGAACCGTGAAATGAACCATAAACAGAACCGTAAACAGAACCGTAAACAGAACCGTAAACAGAACCGTGAAATGAACCATAAACAGAACCGTAAACAGAACCGTAAACAGAACCGTGAAATGAACCATAAACAGAACTGTGAACAGAACCGTAAACAGAACCGTGAAATGAACCATAAACAGAACCGTGAACAGAACCGTGAAATGAACCGTGAAATGAACCACAAACAGAACCGTGAACAGAACCGTAAACAGAACCGTGAACAGAACCGTGAAATGAACCATAAACAGAACCGTAAACAGAACCGTGAACAGAACTGTGAACAGAAACGTGAACAGAACCGTGAAAAGAACCGTGAAAAGAACCGTAAACAGAAACGTAAACAGAAACGTAAACAAAACCATGAACAGAACCGTGAACACAACCATAAACAGAACCGTGAACAGAACCATAAACAGAACCGTGAACAGAACCGTAAACAGAACCGTGAACAGAACCGTAAACAGAACCGTAAACAGAACCGTAGATCAGGTAATTTTTAACTTAACGGCAAACAAACGGTTTAAGATCATGCCGAGGGAGAACCTGGACCGGTTCTGTTCAGACTCACCTCCTTCAGATGGGGTCCAGTTGGGGTCCCCGGTGTCGTCCTCCACGGTCACCTCCTCCTCCTCCTCCGGCGCCTCCTCTTCCTCCCGGGGGTCCGGCGGTTTGCGGCGGCGGCTGCGTTGACTTCTTCTGGCGATATTGAAGCTCTGAGGCGGCAGCCTCTTCCGGCCCCTGGTTCTGGACCGGGTGGGTTCGGTGGACGGTTTGACAGGCGGTCGGACGGTTCTGGTTCTGGTCCGGTTGGTGGTGCAGTGCTGCAGCAGAGTGCCGCCGTCCGGCCCGTCGGGTCGGACCGTGAGACACTGCAGCAGCATGGCAGACGAGCCTGTGGACAGAGTTAACACGTCAGACCAGAACCTGGCTCTGGACTCGGTTCTGTGCTTTGGACCCGGGTCGGAGAGCACTTCCTGTTTCCCTGACCGACTCATTTATTGATTTTGGAGACATGATGACTCAAACAAGCCGGACTTCAATGACTCAAACGAGCCGGACTTCAATGACTCAAACCAGCCGGACTTTAATGACTCAAACCAGCCGGACTTTAATGACTCAAACCAGCCGGACTTTAATGACTTAAACGAGCCGGACTTCAATGACTCAAACCAGCCGGACTTTAATGACTTAAACGAGCCGGACTTCAATGACTCAAACGAGCCGGACTTCAATGACTTAAACGAGCCGGACTTCAATGACTCAAACCAGCCGGACTTTAATGACTTAAACGAGCCGGACTTTAATGACTTAAACGAGTCGGACTTTAATGACTCAAACGAGCCGGACTTCAATGACTCAAACGAGCCGGACTTTAATGACTTAAACGAGTCGGACTTTAATGACTCAAACGAGCCGGACTTCAATGACTCAAACGAGCCGGACTTCAATGACTCAAACCAGCCGGACTTTAATGACTTAAACGAGCCGGACTTTAATGACTTAAACGAGCCGGACTTCAATGACTTAAACGAGCCGGACTTCAATGACTTAAACGAGCCGGACTTCAATGACTTAAACGAGCCGGACTTCAATGACTCAAACGAGCCGGACTTCAATGACTCAAACCAGCCGGACTTTAATGACTTAAACGAGCCGGACTTTAATGACTTAAACGAGCCGGACTTCAATGACTTAAACGAGCCGGACTTTAATGACTCAAACGAGCCGGACTTCAATGACTCAAACGAGTCAGACTTTAATGACTCAAACGAGCCGGACTTTAATGACTCAAACCAGCCGGACTTCAATGACTTAAACGAGTCGGACTTTAATGACTTAAACCAGTCGGACTTTAATGACTCAAACCAGCCGGACTTTAATGACTTAAACGAGTCGGACTTTAATGACTTAAACCAGTCGGACTTTAATGACTTAAACCAGTCGGACTTTAATGACTTAAACCAGTCGGACTTTAATGACTTAAACCAGTCGGACTTTAATGACTTAAACCAGTCGGACTTTAATGACTTAAACCAGTCGGACTTTAATGACTTAAACCAGTCGGACTTTAATGACTTAAACCAGTCGGACTTTAATGACTTAAACCAGTCGGACTTTAATGACTTAAACCAGTCGGACTTTAATGACTTAAACCAGCCGGACTTTAATGACTTAAACGAGCCGGACTTTAATGACTTAAACCAGCCGGACTTTAATGACTTAAACCAGCCGGACTTTAATGACTTAAACGAGCCGGACTTTAATGACTTAAACGAGCCGGACTTCAATGACTCAAACCAGCCGGACTTTAATGACTTAAACGAGCCGGACTTTAATGACTTAAACGAGCCGGACTTCAATGACTTAAACGAGCCGGACTTTAATGACTCAAACGAGCCGGACTTCAATGACTCAAACGAGTCGGACTTTAATGACTCAAACGAGCCGGACTTTAATGACTCAAACCAGCCGGACTTTAATGACTTAAACGAGCCGGACTTTAATGACTTAAACCAGCCGGACCTCAATGACTTAAACCAGCCGGACTTCAATTACTTAAACGAGTCGGACTTTAATGACTTAAACCAGTCGGACTTTAATGACTTAAACCAGTCGGACTTTAATGACTTAAACCAGTCGGACTTTAATGACTTAAACCAGTCGGACTTTAATGACTTAAACCAGTCGGACTTTAATGACTTAAACCAGTCGGACTTTAATGACTTAAACGAGCCGGACTTTAATGACTTAAACCAGCCGGACTTTAATGACTTAAACGAGCCGGACTTTAATGACTTAAACCAGCCGGACTTTAATGACTTAAACCAGCCGGACTTTAATGACTTAAACGAGTCGGACTTTAATGACTTAAACCAGCCGGACTTTAATGACTTAAACGAGCCGGACTTTAATGACTTAAACGAGTCGGACTTTAATGACTTAAACCAGCCGGACTTTAATGACTTAAACGAGCCGGACTTTAATGACTTAAACGAGCCGGACTTTAATGACTTAAACGAGCCGGACTTTAATGACTTAAACGAGCCGGACTTTAATGACTTAAACGAGCCGGACTTTAATGACTTAAACCAGCCGGACTTTAATGACTTAAACCAGCCGGACTTCAATGACTTAAACCAGCCGGACTTTAATGACTCAAACCAGCCGGACTTTAATGACTTAAACGAGCCGGACTTTAATGACTTAAACGAGCCGGACTTTAATGACTTAAACAAACCAAACTTTAATGACTTAAACGAGCCGGACTTTAATGACTTAAACGAGCCGGACTTTAATGACTTAAACGAGCCGGACTTTCCCTGGACCGTGGAGTTAGTGACGGCTGAGTTTTAACCCTTAAAACAGAGCCAGCGGCCACATGAACCGCTCCGCCGGACTCAGCCGGACTCACCGAGGCCAGCAGACTCACACCTGTGCTGGTGGAACCTTTTTTATGTAAAAACCTAATAAAACGTGACTTTATGCACAGAAGCCGGATAAGAGCAGTCTGGGACATGATTTGCTTCCCGTTGAAACGCCGCAGCACGTGACCTCACCTGAATGTCTCCAGCTGAGCTGCTGAGTCAGCAGGTCCACCTGGACGCCGGCGTCCTTCGTCTCCGCCCCGTCGCTCTGGCAGCCCACCTCCTTCCTCGCCTCCTCCTCCTCCTCAGGACTCTCCCACTGGCAGCCCACCTCCCTGCTGCGCGCCTCCTCTCTCAGCAGGAGCGCGCACACCTGTCCTCCTGCTGGAGCCTCCATCTCTGCTTCACCTGCGGAAAGTCACGTGATCACAAGCTGACGAAACCACGGTGTCAAAGTTTTCAGACTGTTGTCAAGCTGCGTGTGAGAGCGCGTGAACAACACACCACCGGGACGTCCTCTTTTAAGTCACCGCGCGACTCACTCAAAGAGAACCTGAGAGCGCGCGCTCCGCTGTGACGTCTAATTTAAAACAAAGACTCTGCAACCGAACTTTAGGTTCTGCAAGATCCACACATCAAGCACACACATTTCCGTGCACCAGGCCGCGCCGGAAACACTCTTCTTCTGCTTCCCTCTTCTTCTTCTTCGGTTCTGCTGCAGGCGACTCTCTGCCGCCACCTGCGGCCACAGCTGGAACTGCAGCAGAGAACCGGAAGCACCAGAAAAACACGTCCTCATTAAACTCATAAAACGCCATAAAAGAAAAGACAAAAGCTTTCTTTGGATGGTTTTCATTCATCATTAAACTGAAGTCCTGCAGAAAAACACAAACTGATTCAATAATAACAGAATCAGAATGAATCGGATCAGTAAAACCTGAAGTTTCTGCACATTAACAACACAGGAAGACTGAACAAATATGATTTAAAACACATTTATTAAATATAATTAATAAGATTCAATATGTTTTGTAGATATAAGCTAGTAAATGTCTGTGTTACACCTCCATATATATATATATACATACATGATGTTGGGAAAAACAAGTAGCTTACTTATAAACCGTACTGGACTGAACATCGATTCCCTTTTTGTGATTTAGAAACTCTTTAGTTGTACGAACATTATGTCAAACGGAGGATGATCAGATACCTGCAGTGTTTTCAGTCTGGAATATGAAATAGTGTTGAACACAGAGAGCCAAGCTGGATGTGTCTGAGCTGCTTCTCCTGCTCTCTCATGGACTGATACTGTAATGAGATGAAATGGAGCTGAACCACGTGACCCTGGATCAGACACCACCAGGCCCTTTTTTAACTGATTTTTTTAACTTTTGTAACTAATTAACTTACCATTAGTATGCAGCCAGGTCTCGAAAGGACAGTTTCTGCGGAGCTTCCATCTTTTCCACATGTTTTACAAAAGTTTTCAGTAGTTTTATCTCAGTCATCTTTTTATTTATTCCAAGGAAGTTTTTCAGCTTTTAATGTTCTGTCTGAACATTTCTTTCTGCTGTATATTTCACTTTCTACTTAAATGCTGCCTGGTTCTGCAACATTTACCTTAAAATCTACTCATCACATCAATAATAATCCTCTTGAAATAAAACACCATACATCACATTCTGTTTAACTTTCCCCAGACTCCCTGAATCTGTTCCCAATATTCTGCTCTGTAGATGCTGAAAGACCAAAGTTCTTTACAGTCTGACTCTGAGGAATATTTCCTGAACTTATTGATGATTCTCTGATGGAGTTTGGCCCAAAGCGGTGAGCCACGACCCATCCTTGTTGGAGAGGCTGAACCTTTGGTGGAAGCTGCTTTTATACCCAATCCTGACACCCTCACCTGTCAGCAGGTAACCTGCTGCTTGGAGAAGCTCCAGAAGCTGTTGCTGTAGATTCTATAAACTTTCTGTCTTTCTTTGGCTCCAGAACAGCTGCTTCAGGTTCTGTTTGACTTCACCAAACTGGTTCTGATGATGTCACTGCAGAAAGTGTTCAGGTCCAGCTGAACCCAACAAAACAAATGTGATCACAACTTATTAAAACTACCATCAGGGAGACGCTGGGTGATACAGATTTTTATTTGAAGCATTTTTGGAATCATACAACATAAATAAAAGCTTTAATTTCAGTAATGTTCTCATCAGCACCAGAGCCAAACATCAACAGGGTTCAGTCAAACCCACAACCACACAGAACCAGTCAGACCAGAGCCATGTGTCTGCAGGCTTACCCGATGCCCGGTCTCACTGTGGAACATTAAAATCATTTGACATGATTGTCTCTCTCCGAGTGCTTCACGAGAATGACGATGACAACATCAACAACAACTGAGGGAATAAATATTCTTCTTCCTGCTTCCTCCTGCTTTATGTACATTATTAACAGTTCGCCTCCAACACAGTCTGAAACCGAACCGAGAGCAGCTTCCAAACAGAGACCACAACAGGGATCAGAGTTCAAATTGAGCTGGTCCCACCCATCCAGTTAGTGTGCAGCAGTCAGGACCAAACACCACAGAAGAAGACGGACAGATGACGCTGATTCTGAAGACCTCAAACATCTTCGTGTTTCTCTGAGGAGAAACACTGAAAAACACATTAAAAATAAAGAACAAGCTCAGCTCAGTGGCTGAAAGTTTCACAATAACCAACTTTAGGAGCACCAGAGCCATATATAACCAGGGTTACACACATCCAGAGACATATATAACCAGGGTTACACACATCCAGAGACCTACGTAACCAGGGTTACACACATCCAGAGCCATATATAACCAGGGTTACACACATCCAGAGACATACGTAACCAGGGTTACACACATCCAGAGCCATATATAACCAGGGTTACACACATCCAGAGACATACGTAACCAGGGTTACACACATCCAGAGACATATATAACCAGGGTTACACACATCCAGAGAAGTACGTAACCAGGGTTACACACATCCAGAGAAGTACGTAACCAGGGTTACACACATCCAGAGAAGTACGTAACCAGGGTTACACACATCCAGAGAAGTACGTAACCAGGGTTACACACATCCAGAGACATACATAACCAGGGTTACACACATCCAGAGACGTACGTAACCAGGGTTACACACATCCAGAGACATATATAACCAGGGTTACACACATCCAGAGACCTATATAACCAGGGTTACACACATCCAGAGACCTACATAACCAGGGTTACACACATCCAGAGACGTACGTAACCAGGGTTACACACATCCAGAGACATATATAACCAGGGTTACACACATCCAGAGACCTATATAACCAGGGTTACACACATCCAGAGACGTACGTAACCAGGGTTACACACATCCAGAGACGTACGTAACCAGGGTTACACACATCCAGAGACGTACGTAACCAGGGTTACACACATCCAGAGACGTACGTAACCAGGGTTACACACATCCAGAGACATCCGTAACCAGGGTTACACACATCCAGAGACCTACGTAACCAGGGTTACACACATCCAGAGACCTACGTAACCAGGGTTACACACATCCAGAGACATACATAACCAGGGTTACACACATCCAGAGACGTACGTAACCAGGGTTACACACATCCAGAGACGTACGTAACCAGGGTTACACACATCCAGAGACGTACGTAACCAGGGTTACACACATCCAGAGACGTACGTAACCAGGGTTACACACATCCAGAGACGTCCGTAACCAGGGTTACACACATCCAGAGACGTACGTAACCAGGGTTACACACATCCAGAGACCTACGTAACCAGGGTTACACACATCCAGAGACGTACGTAACCAGGGTTACACACATCCAGAGAAGTACGTAACCAGGGTTACACACATCCAGAGACATACGTAACCAGGGTTACACACATCCAGAGCCATACGTAACCAGGGTTACACACATCCAGAGCCTTACGTAACCAGGGTTACACACATCCAGAGCCTTACGTAACCAGGGTTACACACATCCAGAGACATGTATAACCAGGGTTACACACATCCAGAGACCTACGTAACCAGGGTTACACACATCCAGAGACATACGTAACCAGGGTTACACACATCCAGAGACATACGTAACCAGGGTTACACACATCCAGAGAAGTACGTAACCAGGGTTACACACATCCAGAGACATACGTAACCAGGGTTACACACATCCAGAGCCTTACGTAACCAGGGTTACACACATCCAGAGACATGTATAACCAGGGTTACACACATCCAGAGACATACGTAACCAGGGTTACACACATCCAGAGACATACGTAACCAGGGTTACACACATCCAGAGACGTACGTAACCAGGGTTACACACATCCAGAGACATGTATAACCAGGGTTACACACATCCAGAGACATACGTAACCAGGGTTACACACATCCAGAGACATGTATAACCAGGGTTACACACATCCAGAGACATCCGTAACCAGGGTTACACACATCCAGAGCCTTACGTAACCAGGGTTACACACATCCAGAGACATCCGTAACCAGGGTTACACACATCCAGAGCCTTACGTAACCAGGGTTACACACATCCAGAGACATACGTAACCAGGGTTACACACATCCAGAGAAGTACGTAACCAGGGTTACACACATCCAGAGCCGTACGTAACCAGGGTTACACACATCCAGAGACATACGTAACCAGGGTTACACACATCCAGAGCCTTACGTAACCAGGGTTACACACATCCAGAGACATGTATAACCAGGGTTACACACACATCCAGAGACATACGTAACCAGGGTTACACACATCCAGAGACATGTATAACCAGGGTTACACACATCCAGAGACATACGTAACCAGGGTTACACACATCCAGAGAAGTACGTAACCAGGGTTACACACATCCAGAGACATACGTAACCAGGGTTACACACATCCAGAGACATACGTAACCAGGGTTACACACATCCAGAGCCTTACGTAACCAGGGTTACACACATCCAGAGACGTACGTAACCAGGGTTACACACATCCAGAGACATACGTAACCAGGGTTACACACATCCAGAGCCGTACGTAACCAGGGTTACACACATCCAGAGCCATCCGTAACCAGGGTTACACACATCCAGAGCCGTACGTAACCAGGGTTACACACATCCAGTTGCTCCGTGAAAGTTGTGTGAACTTTAACAACATAAATTTAACTAGCAGCTGCTCAGAATCAAATCTTCTGCTTTAAAGTCACACTCTGACAGATTGTAAACAGTAATCAGCTGTCTTTCAGCAGGGGGCGGGGCCTCACAGCAGGGGGGCCTCTGTTCGCTGTCAGGAGGAACTTCGTCAGACTGCATTTAGTTTATTGGGACTCTGATCGCGTTGATCGATCCGAGATGAGACGATTGAGTCCGACGGAGTTTTGTTTGCTTTAGTTTCAGCTCATTAACAATAAAAAACACAACAACGTGACACGAGGTGAGAAACTTTGAGTCTGTCAGTGAGTCCATGCTCTCAGTCAAACAGCAGTGCAAAAACACCCTCCTCTTCTTCCGCCTTCAGTCAGTAGTGGTCCTTCTCTTCCTCCCATCACAAGGCAGGAAGAGGAGAAGGTGGTGAAGCCTCTGGCTGAAGCTAAGCTGAGTTGAGATACTCCAGAGCCACTTCATAGCAGAACTTATACTGTTCCTGTTGGGACACACAAAGATAAGAAAACATGATGATTAACTTGGGTCTAACAGTTTATTTTTAATGAGAAAATAATAAAGTGGACTCATTCCAAAGCAGCTCCCATAAACCTGATTTATTTCTTTAAAATTGTTTTTAAAGCTTGTTTTGAAGGTGACTTGTATGAAAAAACAACTCAGTCCTGCCTCAGGATCTCACTCAGAACTCTGTGACATCACAGCAGAGGAAGCTCATCCACCGCTTCACATCGTGCTGCATTCGCTGTACCTCGAAAAACTGAACTCACTGATCTTATTCACATATAAACAACAGAAAATCAGTAAAATATCTTCCAGTCAGATCCTGATTCTGGCTTCAGTTTTAATATCTATTAGTTTAATTTGTTCTCAGAGTCCAGAAAAAGAAACCTGCTTCTTTGTTCCAGCATTGCTAGCATGCTAATATTGTTAGTTTTAAAGAATATTCTCCATAAAGACGATTGTCTTCAGCCTTAAAATGATTTTGTGGTAGAACCAAAATGACAAAATGTCACTGAAACGTGAGCAACATCAGGGAATTAAACAGAAAGTTTATTTACCAGCAGGTCCACCATGTTTGGTTTGTTGTTTCTGAGCGTCTTCACGGCGTGAAAAACATCAATGCAGCGCTGCTGTCGCAACATCTCACACACAATGCTGATGCTACAGAACACGCCGCTGCGACCACCACCGTTTCTTCATCCATGATGCAAGTGGGGAGGAAAGAGGAGGAGAGGAAACAGGAGGAGAGGAAAGAAGAAGAGAGGAAACAGGAAGAGAGGAAAGAAGAAGAGAGGAAACAGGAGGAGAGGAAAGAAGAAGAGAGGAAACAGGAAGAGAGGAAAGAAGAAGAGAGGAAACAAGAAGAGAGGAAAGAAGAAGAGAGGAAACAGGAGGAGAGAAAAGAAGAAGAGAGGAAACAGGAGGAGAGGAAACAGGAAGGAGAGGAAAGAAGAAGAGAGGAAACAGGAGGAGAGGAAACAGGAGGAGAGGAAAGAAGAAGAGAGGAAACAGGAAGAGAGGAAAGAAGAAGAGAGGAAACAAGAAGAGAGGAAAGAAGAAGAGAGGAAACAGGAGGAGAGGAAACAGGAGGAGAGGAAAGAAGAAGAGAGGAAACAGGAAGAGAGGAAACAGGAGGAGAGAAAAGAAGAAGAGAGGAAAGAAGAAGAGAGGAAAGAAGAAGAGAGGAAACAGGAGGAGAGGAAAGAAGAAGAGAGGAAAGAAGAAGAGAGGAAACAGGAGGAGAGGAAAGAAGAAGAGAGGAAACAGGAGGAGAGGAAAGAAGAAGAGAGGAAACAGGAGGAGAGGAAAGAAGAAGAGAGGAAACAGGAGGAGAGGAAAGAAGAAGAGAGGAAACAGGAGGAGAGGAAAGAAGAAGAGAGGAAACAAGAAGAGAGGAAAGAAGAAGAGAGGAAACAGGAGGAGAGGAAAGAAGAAGAGAGGAAACAGGAAGAGAGGAAAGAAGAAGAGAGGAAAGAAGAAGAGAGGAAACAGGAGGAGAGGAAAGAAGAAGAGAGGAAACAGGAGGAGAGGAAAGAAGAAGAGAGGAAACAGGAGGAGAGGATAGAAGAAGAGAGGAAACAAGAAGAGAGGAAACAGGAGGAGAGGAAAGAAGAAGAGAGGAAACAGGAGGAGAGGAAATAAGAAGAGAGGAAACAGGAGGAGAGGATAGAAGAAGAGAGGAAACAGGAGGAGAGGAAAGAAGAAGAGAGGAAACAAGAAGAGAGGAAACAGGAGGAGAGGAAAGAAGAAGAGAGGAAACAGGAGGAGAGGAAATAAGAAGAGAGGAAACAGGAGGAGAGGAAAGAAGAAGAGAGGAAACAGGAAGGAGAGGAAAGAAGAAGAGAGGAAACAGGAAGAGAGGAAAGAAGAAGAGAGGAAACAGGAGGAGAGGAAAGAAGAAGAGAGGAAACAGGAAGAGAGGAAAGAAGAAGAGAGGAAAGAAGAAGAGAGGAAACAGGAGGAGAGGAAACAGGAGGAGAGGAAAGAAGAAGAGAGGAAACAGGAGGAGAGGAAAGAAGAAGAGAGGAAACAAGAAGAGAGGAAACAGGAGGAGAGGAAAGAAGAAGAGAGGAAACAGGAGGAGAGGATAGAAGAAGAGAGGAAACAGGAGGAGAGGAAAGAAGAAGAGAGGAAACAGGAGGAGAGGAAAGAAGAAGAGAGGAAACAAGAAGAGAGGAAACAGGAGGAGAGGAAAGAAGAAGAGAGGAAACAAGAAGAGAGGAAACAGGAGGAGAGGAAAGAAGAAGAGAGGAAACAGGAGGAGAGGAAATAAGAAGAGAGGAAAGAAGAAGAGAGGAAAGAGGAGGAGAGGAAAGAAGAAGAGAGGAAACAGGAGGAGAGAAAAGAAGAAGAGAGGAAACAGGAGGAGAGGATAGAAGAAGAGAGGAAACAGGAGGAGAGGATAGAAGAAGAGAGGAAACAGGAGGAGAGGATAGAAGAAGAGAGGAAACAGGAGGAGAGGAAAGAAGAAGAGAGGAAACAGGAGGAGAGGAAAGAAGAAGAGAGGAAACAAGAAGAGAGGAAACAGGAGGAGAGGATAGAAGAAGAGAGGAAACAGGAGGAGAGGAAAGAAGAAGAGAGGAAACAAGAAGAGAGGAAACAGGAGGAGAGGAAACAAGAAGAGAGGAAACAGGAGGAGAGGAAAAAGTTAACATTCTGTTTAACAGAACAGGTTTAAGATATTCTGATTAAAACTGCTGAAACCATCAGAAACTTAACTAAAATAATTATAAATAAAACATAAATTCAGGAGAGAGGAAGAAAAATAAATGAATAGAAGCAAAGTAAAAACAGTATCACTTAGATACTGCAAAGGTCTTCAAAAGGATGCATTTTATTTCCCTTTCAGACTTCTTAAACATTCTTTTTTAAACAGAGAAATAAGGTTTAATTTTCCTGCATTTAGTTATGTGGATGAAAAATCTGGCCATGAGTATCAGATTGTTTCACATTTATTGTCATGTGTACTGATGCAGAAGATCATGTTATATCTGTTGAGAGGGACCTATAATCCTGGGAATGCTTGAATATCAGAGAAGTTATGAAGAAATAGGTCAGTGTTGTTCCTCTTTCTCACCACCAGATGGAGACATAGCACCACTGAAAACTCAGAAGACTGTCAGTGAACCCACCACAGCTGTAGCCCAGGTGTGGAGCATTGAGTAGCTCAATAAGTACTTACAGGCAGTGGACCACGGTGCGGCCCTCGCCGCCATCATACTCCTCCTGCCATTTGTCCACCTGGTGCACAAGCTTAAGGAAAGAGCGCTTGGAGACGGGCGTGTCGCGGTACATGGGCCAGCCCAGAAACTGGAACTGCTGCACCATTCGGTACCCGTCCTGCGGCTGAGGACACGATGAACGTCAGCAGAGCGGGGAAACATCCAAATACAAATGTGAGCAGACAGGGAGGAAAAGGGTTTGAAATCAAACACACTCAGAGTTCAATCCGACCTGCCACAGTGAGGCGAGTGGAGACGGCGTATTAGATCAAACACAGCTGATATTTGGTGAGGCGTGGGGAGGAAATGAACAAATCAAACACTGTGAGATGTAAACTCAGCACGACAGGGAGGTGAAGAGGTTTAAATCAAACACACTCTGATCTAAATCTGGTGAAACAGGAGTTTGGATCAAACAGGAGCGCAGCTGAACTTCATCACACAGAAAGCAAACAGACCCCGAATACCTGGAGGTGTAAAGGTGGCGAGAATCAAACAAACCTGAAGTGCAAGAAGAGGATTCAGTCTGCTAATAATCATCGGTTTGACTAACAAAGAGCACTGCTCACATGAAAAACTGAGGCAAAACATTTTCCTACGAGTTGACATGGAGTTCTGATCCAAACTAAGTTATGATCCAGTTCAGATTTCTGTCCAATCACCACAGAGCAGTTGTGCTCAGGGCTTCCAAATGGCCTTGCATACAAAAATGTGGAAAAAGAGTTCTTTTCAGAGAAAGAAGAAGAAGGAGGTCTTTCACCAGGTGGAAATTACTGATGAAGAACTAAAAAGTTCATGTTTTCTCCTTATCAGGAGGTTTATTCCACAGGTAAAGATGCAGTTTGTTAGATAGTTAATGAGCAAACTGTTGTGTCTGTAATGTTCCACCTGACCACTAGATGGAAGTTACGCACTGACTTTTACCTCCTTTTTCTTCAGACATGATGACGATGATGGATGTGTTTTGTGTGATGCCTGCTGAGGCTGAGAGACAACCTCAGAATAAAAGATTTTGATTCATTTCCTCTAAATTTCACCCGAACATCTTCCATATAAACACTTCCTGTTAGCTGCAGGAGCTAACGGCCAAACACTTCCTGTTAGCCGCATGAGCTAACGGCCAAACCCTTCCTATTAGCTGCATGAGCTAACGGCCAAACACTTCCTGTTAGCTGCATGAGCTAACGGCCAAACACTTCCTGCTAGCTGCATGAGCTAACGGCCAAACACTTCCTGTTAGCTGCATGAGCTAACGGCCAAACACTTCCTGTTAGCCGCATGAGCTAACGGCCAAACACTTCCTGTTAGCCGCATGAGCTAACGGCCAAACCCTTCCTATTAGCTGCATGAGCTAACGGCCAAACACTTCCTGTTAGCTGCATGAGCTAACGGCCAAACACTTCCTGTTAGCTGCATGAGCTAACGGCCAAACACTTCCTGTTAGCTGCATGAGCTAACGGCCAAACACTTCCTGTTAGCTGTGAGCTAACGGCGTCACTGATACAGCGTTTTATTTCATTCATCAGTTTACTGGAACATTTTGAACATGAAGACACCTTAATTCAGGGATAATTCAGATAAAACATGTCTGTTATCTGATGTTAATGTGGGACTTTCAGCCAGTTCTATTCAGAGGTTAAACGGTAAGATTGAGTTGCGAAATGAAAGAATCAGTTAGTTTTTCTGTTTTCTTCAACATCATCTTTGAGCCGCTTGTGTCGGTTTTAAAGTCCGAAAAAATAAACCATCTCCATGGAAACTATAGGATTTCTTAGTGTAAAAACTCTAACGATGCGTTAAATGACCAAACTTCTGTCGTCAGTAAGGATGCCTTTGAAGAAATTGTCAGGCAGGAAGGTGTGAAAAAGAAACGCACCCTGGCCGTGTTGTAGATTCTGAAGATGCGACTGATGACGTCCTCCTCGAGATCTGCAGAGACGAACTCCACCTGCAGAGAGCCGAGGCGATGGAGGCCATTCTCGGGCCAGTACTGAGGACAGAGCTGACACACACAGAAAGAGTGAAACACATAGAAAGAGTGACACACACACAGAAAGAGTGACACACACACAGAAAGAGTGACACGCACAAAGAAAGAGTGACGCACACACAGAAAGAATGACACACACACAGAAAGAGTGACACGCACAAAGAAAGACTGACACATACACAGAAAGAGTGATACACACAGAAAGAGTGACACGCACACAGAAAGAGTGATAAACACACAGAAAGAGTGACACACACACACAGAAAGAGTGACACGCACAAAGAAAGAGTGACGCACACACAGAAAGACTGACACAAACACAGAAAGAGTGACACACACACAGAAAGAGTGACACACACACACAGAAAGAGTGACACGCACACAGAAAGAGTGACACGCACAAAGAAAGAGTGACGCACACACAGAAAGACTGACACAAACACAGAAAGAGTGACACGCACAAAGAAAGAGTGACACGCACACAGAAATAGTGACACACACAGAAATAGTGACACACACAGAAAGAGTTATACACACAGAAAGAGTGACACGCACACAGAAAGAGTGATACACACACAGAAAGAGTGACACACACACAGAAAGAGTGACAGGCACAACGAAAGAGTGACGCACACACAGAAAGAGTGACACACACACAGAAAGAGTGACACGCACAAAGAAAGAGTGACACACACAGAAATAGTGACACACACAGAAAGAGTGACACACACAGAAAGAGTGACACACACACAGAAATAGTGACACACGCACAAAGAAAGAGTGACGCACACACAGAAAGAGTGATACGCACACAGAAAGAGTGACACACACACACACAGAAAGAGTGACACGCACACAGAAAGAGTGACACACACAAAAAGAGTGACACGCACACAGAAAGAGTGACACGCACACAGAAAGAATGACACACACACAGAAAGAGTGACACGCACAAAGAAAGACTGACACATACACAGAAAGAGTGATACACACAGAAAGAGTGACACGCACACAGAAAGAGTGATAAACACACAGAAAGAGTGACACACACACACAGAAAGAGTGACACGCACAAAGAAAGAGTGACGCACACACAGAAAGACTGACACAAACACAGAAAGAGTGACACACACACAGAAAGAGTGACACACACACACAGAAAGAGTGACACGCACACAGAAAGAGTGACACGCACAAAGAAAGAGTGACGCACACACAGAAAGACTGACACAAACACAGAAAGAGTGACACGCACAAAGAAAGAGTGACACGCACACAGAAATAGTGACACACACAGAAATAGTGACACACACAGAAAGAGTGATACACACAGAAAGAGTGACACGCACACAGAAAGAGTGATACACACACAGAAAGAGTGACACACACACAGAAAGAGTGACAGGCACAAAGAAAGAGTGACGCACACACAGAAAGAGTGACACACACACAGAAAGAGTGACACGCACAAAGAAAGAGTGACACACACAGAAATAGTGACACACACAGAAAGAGTGACACACACAGAAAGAGTGACACACACACAGAAATAGTGACACACGCACAAAGAAAGAGTGACGCACACACAGAAAGAGTGATACGCACACAGAAAGAGTGACACACACACAGAAAGAGTGACACGCACACAGAAAGAGTGACACACACAAAAAGAGTGACACGCACACAGAAAGAGTGATACACACACAGAAAGAGTGATACACACACAGAAAGAGTGACACGCACACAGAAAGAGTGACACGCACACACACAGAAAGAGTGATATACACACAGAAAGAGTGACACGCACACACAGAAAGAGTGATATACACACAGAAAGAGTGACACACACACACAGAAAGAGTGATATACACACAGAAAGAGTGATATACACACAGAAAGAGTGACACGCACACAGAAAGAGTGATACACACACAGAAAGAGTGATACACACAGAAAGAGTGTGTGTGTAATAGGTTTACCTGTGGGTGTGTTTACCTGTGTGTGTGTACCTGTGTGTGTGTGTACCTGTGTGTAATTACCTGTGTGTGTGTACCTGTGTGTAATTACCTGTGCAGGGTCCACGTCGTTCAGCATGACGATGGAGGTGCAGTGATAGTCGAGGACCAAGCGCCAGAAGTCCTTGACCGTGTTGGGCAAAGGATGCTGGGTAACGATGAACGCTGACGGCTGCTTGTAGCTCTGCGCAGGTGACACACACCATATATGGTCATTCAGATGACAGGAAATGAGGTAAATGGGTTAGGTCAGCAGTGGAGAGTTTTTTCTTCTCTGATCCTGAACCTGAAATATTTTTCAATCACACGCTCTGCAGTCAGGTGAGAGGCTGGTTGCCGTGACAACAGGGTTGTTTATGACAGAAAAGGTCAGGCAGGATGACGGTGGTGAGGTTTGAGTTTGTTTTCCTAATTTTTCCTTATTTAAGATCACTGAGCAGGTTTAACTTCTTCGTCTCTTTGGAGCGTTTAGGGGTCGACATTTTTTACGGTCCATGTCAGAATCCGGTGTCCGTCCATCCATCCATCCATCATCCATCCATCATCCATCCATCCATCATCCATCCATCATCCATCATCCTTCCATCATCCATCCATCATCCATCCATCATCCATCCATCCATCCATCCATCCATCCATCCATCCATCATCCATCATCCATCCATCCATCATCCATCATCCTTCCATCATCCATCCATCATCCATCATCCATCCATCATCCATCCATCCATCCATCCATCCATCCATCATCCATCCATCCATCCATCCATCCATCCATCCACCCGACTGAAAGCTGCATCATCTCTGTGTGCGTGTGTGAGTCTGTGTGTCTGTGTGTGTGTCTGTGTGTGTGTGAGTGTGTGTGTGTGTGTGTGTCTCTGTGTGTGTGTGTGTGTGTGTCTCTGTGTGTGTGTCTCTGTGTGTGTGTGTGTCTGTGTGTCTGTGTGTGTGTGTGTTACGTACGTCCATGAGCGCGGCGTTGATGTAGTTGGAGCTCTCGCCGTCGATGGTGATGAGGAAGGGCAGGCAGCGGTCCGGGGGAAGGACGTCCATGCAGCGGTTCTTCTCATGGTTTCGAGGCAACAGTGCGATGCTGCAGTCCTCCACGCGAAGGGTGGGCGTGACCATGTTCAGGGTCTGAGGGCACAGAGATCCAGAGACGTCACAACCAACAGCACGCCAACAGCACGCCAACAGCAGGAAAACACACGCCAACACACGCCAAAACACGCTAACACACGCCAACAGCACGCCAACAGCAGGAAAACACACGCCAACAGCACGCCAACACACGCCAACACACGCTAACAGCACGCCAACACACGCCAACACACGCTAACAGCACGCCAACACACGCCAACACACGCCAACACACGCCAACACACGCCAACAGCACGCCAACAGCACGCCAACACACGCCAACACACGCTAACAGCACGCCAACACACGCCAACACACGCTAACACACGCTAACAGCACGCCAACAGCACGCCAACACACGCCAACACACGCTAACAGCACGCTAACAGCACGCCAACACACGCCAACACACGCTAACACACGCTAACAGCACGCCAACAGCACGCCAACACACGCCAACACACGCTAACAGCACGCCAACAGCACGCCAACACACGCTAACAGCACGCCAACACACGCCAACACACGCTAACACACGCCAACACACGCTAACACACGCTAACAGCACGCCAACACACGCCAACACACGCCAACACACGCTAACACACGCCAACACACGCTAACAGCACGCCAACAGCACGCCAACACACGCCAACACACGCTAACACACGCCAACAGCACGCCAACAGCAGGAAAACACACGCCAACACACGCCAACACACGCTAACACACGCTAACACACGCTAACAGCACGCCAACAGCACGCCAACACACGCCAACACACGCCAACACACGCTAACAGCACGCCAACAGCACGCCAACACACGCCAACACACGCTAACAGCACGCTAACAGCACGCCAACACACGCTAACACACGCCAACAGCACGCCAACACACGCCAACACATGCCAACAGCAGGAAAACACACGCCAACAGCACGCCAACACACGCTAACAGCACGCCAACAGCAGGAAAACACACGCCAACAGCACGCCAACACACGCTAACAGCACGCCAACAGCACGCCAACACACAGCTACACACATCCTTCACACAGCTGGGGAACATTCAGGATAACTTCTAGTTCCTTTAAACTTTAGACTTCCTGTCACATGACGCTTTGATCAAACCTGAGCTTTTATCAGTAATAATATTGATTAAATAACACAAATATTTATCATGTATCCATGTGTTTTTTATGGGGTAAATTTAGTCTTTGATAAGTGGCAGAAATGCTGCTTTGCTGACATGTTCAGGTGAAATCAGTGAGAATGGATCGATACGTCACCCTGAACTCCTCTTTGATCTGACAGGAGTTGGTCTGAGGATCCAATCGGTTCATCTCGTAGTAAACCGAGCGCAGCTGATTGGCCGGAATCGCCGTGTCGCCACAGAGACACGCCTCCAAGATGGCGTCGTGGATGAAGACGTACTGCTCCTGCGGACAGAGAGGCGGGTCAGTGACGGGACCTTCCTCCTGCTCCTCCCCCTCCTCCTCCTCCTCCTCCTCCCCCTCCTCCTGCCCCCCCCCTCCCCCCCCCCCCTGTCAGGTTTGATTGACAGGAGGACAGTGGCTTCATTAATGATTCATGATGTCAGCAGCAGGAAGACGACATGAAAAGGCCACAAACTGACCGTCTGTCACATTAGAGACAACCTAAGACTTGGTTTTAGGGTTATTCTAGGAGGAGGAGTTTCATGCCCCCCCCATATAAACCCGACTTTGTGTGTGTGTGTGTGTGTGTCTGTGTGTGTGTGTGTGTGTGTGTCTGTGTGTGTCTGTGTGTGTGTGTGTTCACCTCGGTCTGCACCATATTGACCCTTCTTGCTCTCAGCTCTCGGACACAGTTGTAGATGTCGACCACGCCCTCTCTCTCCGCCATGTCCAGCATGATGTCAATCACTATGAAACAGCCTGTGCGCCCGGCCCCCGCACTAACAGACACACACACACACACACACACACACACACAGACACACACACAGACACACACACACACACACACACACACACACACACACACACACAGACACACACACACAGACACACACACAGACACACACACACACACACAGACACACACACACACACACACACACACACATCATGAGCACACAGCTGATTAACATCAGGGATCAATAAGCGGATCAGGAGCTGAGCTGACCTGCAGTGGACCACCGTGGGGCCGGCGGTGGGCGGAGTCTTGGCCTTGACACGGCGGATGAAACCCAGCAGGCCAGTGGCGTGAAGCGGGACGCCGTGATCGGGCCAACCGGTGAAATGAAACTGGCGGATCTCCCTGATCTCGGCCACGCCCCTCTGCCACAGGAGGACAGTTACTGATCAATAACCGAGGAAGACCCCTGAAGCTCTGTGTCTCTGACAGGTAACAAACTCATGGACAGGAAATATAGATCTACAGATATATATTTAATATATATCTATAAATATATCTTTAACTGGCAGCCTAAACACAAACAGTGATGCTGTGACGACGCTTTTTGATGGTAATAAACAAACTAATAAAACTAAAGCTGTACTCGACTCTGAGAACACCAGGTGAGCATTTTTAGTTTGCATGCTAACCCTTTCTGATAAAGCTTATAGTTAGGGATGGCTCAGGTGAGCCTGAAACATCCCATAGTTCTGCTGCTATAGGCCCAGCCTGTTGGGGGAGCTCCCATGATGCACCTCTCCTCCCTCCATGTACAGATGACATCATTGCTGTCATTAACTTGTGTTTCTCTCTCTCAGCAGGTGTCTCTGGCCTGGTGTTACGCTGCTTGTTGTCCCCTCTTTCCTGTCCTCTCAGCCCCAGCTGGTCCAGGCAGATGGACCCTTCCTGGTTCTGGTTCTGATGGAGGTTTCTTCCTGGTTCTGGTTCTGGTTCAGGACGGGGGATTGGATCATTGGATGTTCATGCTGAGTCTTATGGCTGCTGCCCGTCAGGTTACAGCAGAAGATTTAAAATGTTGTGCATCTGAAACTGTTTCACTTCTATTTTGTGTGTTTGTGTCGTCTGGTTTGACCTGCTGTGTGATGATGTCACGGAGGTGTGATGATGTCATACTGAACAGCTGCTCACAGGTTTACCTTCTCCACAGCGAAGGTCCGGATCACGTACTCTGACAGCAGCTGCGTCTCGATCAGCGTCACCTTCATGTCTCCGTAGATCTCCGTGTCGTCGGGCCAGTACTTACAGCACTTCACCTGCACGTGCACACACACGTGCACAGGTTAACATCCGAAGACTCACTGCATGCAGAGCTTCAGCTGTCCTCACAGAGGCGGTAAACACTGTCACATGATGGGAGTTCACACACACTCAGGCCTGTTTATTCACATTAAATGTGCAGAAATAAATGGAATCATTAATTAAACAAAGAGAAAAAACAGCTGATATTAAAATCTCATTAGAGGCTCCGCCCCTCATCATTAACAGCAAATTAACAGCTGAGCTAATCACACTGTCACCACGGCAACCAAGGAGGCGAGCAGAGGCAGGGCTGACAGGACGAATCAGGCCTCTGTGTGAGAGACGGGGAAAGACTGAGGCAGATAATCAGCTGGATCTATCCCAGAATCCCCCTCTGCGGCTCGCCGGGTCCCTGGTGCATTCTGGGTAATGAGAGCTGGGACGGCGAGCTTGCCTGCAGGTGTGTGTGTTTGATCTCAAGTTAAATCCTCCATTTTCAGAGTCGTGTTTTATCTCACGTCAGCCAGATTGAAGCTGAACAACACCTGAACGCCTGCATCATCAGCAGGTAAAACTGCTGCTGGAAACTTCTGGAGTCGTTTAAGACCCAGAGATACTTACAGGTGAGAGGTAAGGACCCCTGCTGGAGGGAGAACCTTTCACAGGGGATTTAAACCCAGGTCTCACACATCACCACTATCCAGAGATCCAGAACCAGAGCAGAACCCTTTGGTTCAGTTCCATAAAACAGGAAGCAGCTGCAGAGATTCACTGAAACATGATCAAACCTGAACATAAACCCAGAATCTGAGGCAGAAACAGTTTTTTATCAGTTCTCAGCAGCTTTAAAGTGAATCTCTGGTCTGAGCTCCTTTATCCTCCAACACAGCCTGAACCCTCTGAGACAAGCTTTCTGTCATTTCTTTAAGGAGTCTTCAGGAATAGTTCTCCAGGCTTCTTGAAGGACATCCCAAAGCTCTTCTTTGGATGTGGGCTGCCTTTTGTTCCGTTCTCTGTCAGATGATCCCACACTGCTTCAATAATGTTGAGGTCCGGGCTCTGGGGAGGATTCATCCCTCCATAAGACCTGTTGCCACTGATTTTCAGTCCACTTCTTGTGTCATTTGGCACAGCTCAGCCTTTTCTCCCTGTTTCCCTTCCTTAAGAACGGCTTCTTGACAGCCACCCTTCCATGGAGCCCATTTCTGATGAGGCTTGGGCCAACAGTAGATGGATCAGCTGAAGGTCCAGATGCATCTCTCAGGTCCTGTCAGGTCACAGCTGGATTTTTTCCTCTTTCTTAAGGACATCACTTTCAGATCCTGTTCATCTGCTGGAGATAGTTTTTTAGGCCTGACACTTCTTCTTTTGTCCTCCACTTGTCCAGTTTCCTCAAATGTTTTAAGGACACACTGCACACCATGCTGAGATATGCCAAGTTTTCAGCTAATAGCTCTTTGGGAATCACCTTGTTGCTGCAGAAATCCTATTTTCTGTCTGTCAAACTGTGTTTTCTTTGCTGTTTTTCATAGATGCAGCTAAAGAAATGGGAACAAATGATGTGTCTTTGTGACAGGCTGCTGGTAACAAAGTGCCTAAAGATCCAGTTTAAAATGGCTTCTTTGCTAAGTTGTCTGTTCTGTGTCGACACAACACTGGTTCATCCCTTGAGTTAGGAGCCTTTTTTCTGCCTGAAGGGGTCAAAGGTCAGAGTTAAGTGGCTGAACAAAGAAAAAACACTGAAAATGCTCAGGAACAAGGACTGAAGATGAGGGAAAAAGCAGAAAATGTCCAAAGAAAAACTGTGAAAGAGTTTCAGAAAGCTGCAGAACTATTGATCAGGACACTTTAAAGGTTTCAGAAAGCTGCAGAACTGTTGATCAGGACACTTTAAAGGTTTCAGAAAGCTGCAGAACTATTGATCAGGACACTTTAAAGGTTTCAGAAAGCTGCAGAACTGTTGATCAGGACACTTTAAAGGTTTCAGAAAGCTGCAGAACTATTGATCAGGACACTTTAAAGGTTACAGAAAGCTGCAGAACTGTTGATCAGGACACTTTAAAGGTTTCAGAAAGCTGCAGAACTATTGATCAGGACACTTTAAAGGTTTCAGAAAGCTGCAGAACTGTTGATCAGGACACTTTAAAGGTTACAGAAAGCTGCAGAACTATTGATCAGGACACTTTAAAGGTTACAGAAAGCTGCAGAACTGTTGATCAGGACACTTTAAAGGTTACAGAAAGCTGCAGAACTATTGATCAGGACACTTTAAAGGTTACAGAAAGCTGCAGAACTGTTGATCAGGACACTTTAAAGGTTACAGAAAGCTGCAGAACTATTGATCAGGACACTTTAAAGGTTACAGAAAGCTGCAGAACTGTTGATCAGGACACTTTAAAGGTTCCAGAAAGCTGCAGAACTGTTGATCAGGACACTTTAAAGGTTTCAGAAAGCTGCAGAACTATTGATCAGGACACTTTAAAGGTTTCAGAAAGCTGCAGAACTATTGATCAGGACACTTTAAAGGTTTCAGAAAGCTGCAGAACTGTTGATCAGGACACTTTAAAGGTTACAGAAAGCTGCAGAACTATTGATCAGGACACTTTAAAGGTTTCAGAAAGCTGCAGAACTGTTGATCAGGACACTTTAAAGGTTTCAGAAAGCTGCAGAACTATTGATCAGGACACTTTAAAGGTTTCAGAAAGCTGCAGAACTGTTGATCAGGACACTTTAAAGGTTACAGAAAGCTGCAGAACTGTTGATCAGGACACTTTAAAGGTTACAGAAAGCTGCAGAACTATTGATCAGGACACTTTAAAGGTTTCAGAAAGCTGCAGAACTGTTGATCAGGACACTTTAAAGGTTTCAGAAAGCTGCAGAACTGTTGATCAGGACAATTTAAAGGTTTCAGAAAGCTGCAGAACTGTTGATCAGGACACTTTAAAGGTTTCAGAAAGCTGCAGAACTGTTGATCAGGACACTTTAAAGGTTTCAGAAAGCTGCAGAACTATTGATCAGGACACTTTAAAGGTTTCAGAAAGCTGCAGAACTGTTGATCAGGACAATTTAAAGGTTTCAGAAAGCTGCAGAACTGTTGATCAGGACACTTTAAAGGTTTCAGAAAGCTGCAGAACTATTGATCAGGACACTTTAAAGGTTTCAGAAAGCTGCAGAACTGTTGATCAGGACACTTTAAAGGTTTCAGAAAGCTGCAGAACTGTTGATCAGGACAATTTAAAGGTTTCAGAAAGCTGCAGAACTGTTGATCAGGACACTTTAAAGGTTTCAGAAAGCTGCAGAACTATTGATCAGGACACTTTAAAGGTTTCAGAAAGCTGCAGAACTGTTGATCAGGACACTTTAAAGGTTTCAGAAAGCTGCAGAACTGTTGATCAGGACAATTTAAAGGTTTCAGAAAGCTGCAGAACTGTTGATCAGGACACTTTAAAGGTTTCAGAAAGCTGCAGAACTATTGATCAGGACACTTTAAAGGTTTCAGAAAGCTGCAGAACTATTGATCAGGACACTTTAAAGGTTTCAGAAAGCTGCAGAACTGTTGATCAGGACACTTTAAAGGTTTCAGAAAGCTGCAGAACTGTTGATCAGGACAATTTAAAGGTTTCAGAAAGCTGCAGAACTGTTGATCAGGACACTTTAAAGGTTACAGAAAGCTGCAGAACTATTGATCAGGACACTTTAAAGGTTACAGAAAGCTGCAGAACTGTTGATCAGGACACTTTAAAGGTTTCAGAAAGCTGCAGAACTATTGATCAGGACACTTTAAAGGTTTCAGGAAGCTGCAGAACTGTTGATCAGGACACTTGACTCTGGGTCAGTATTAAATTCAGAGATAAGGAAGTTAAAATGTTTGACTCATTTTCTCTTTTAGACCCTCCACTGAGTCTGAAATATAGGACGAATAAAGACAGACCAAGTTAACACAGTAAGAATGAAGCTGTTTTCATTCCTTTGTTTGTCTGGTTTTGTTGAGTTCAGGTGAAAACAGTTTGTTGATCCTGCTTTCTCCTCCATTATTGATCATCAGAACCAGTGATCAGCTCTTCTGATCGAGCCTCCGATCTTAAACTCTTAGAATAATGAAACTGCAGCAGGAGAAATCGGGAAATGAAGTCCCAGCCGTCATCAGACGGGAACAACAACTCACCCGGCCCACCTCCACCAGGTTGGTTACCATGACGATGGCAGCGGTGTTCTCCTGCCACACCATCCTCCAGAAGTCGTACATGGTTTCCTGCATGGGACCTGATGCACACACAGACACACCAGCAGAAGCACGTTAATTAATTGAGATGAAGCGCACGTACGCACACGCTCGGATATTTTTAATCACTGTTGACTGTCTGTGTTTTTACAAGCTAATTAGTTCATGCTAATCCATTCCTATCCTCAAGTGTTTTAAAGCGCGCACGCACACGTGCACACACACACACACACGTGCACACACACACACACGTGCACACACACACACGTGCACACACAGAGGTTTAGAATGCATGCTCACATTCTGACGCGTTGGCACAAACACTGAAACCCGTGTTTGTTCAGGAGGATCAATGATCAACAGAATGTCAACTTGGACAGAAGTCCAAAGACAAAATGTGTGTTTTGGCTGATGTGGCGCCCCCTAAAGTGGCGCTTTCAGAGCGAAATGACCGTGGAAAGGGCTGAAACTGTGGGAAACTGTTATAATAAATAAATCTGTCCTCAGACTGAGTGATGTGCACATCTGAGACACAGGAACAGCTAACACTGAACAGTTAGCACTGAACAGTTAGCACTGAACAGTTAGCACTGAAGAGTTAACACTGAACAGTTAGCACTGAACAGTTAACACTGAACAGCTAACACTGAACAGTTAACACTGAACAGTTAGCACTGAACAGCTAACACTGAACAGTTAACACTGAACAGTTAGCACTGAACAGTTAGCACTGAACAGCTAACACTGAACAGCTAACACTGAACAGTTAGCATTGAACAGTTAACACTGAACAGTTAACACTGAACAGTTAGCACTGAACAGTTAGCATTGAACAGTTAACACTGAACAGCTAACACTGAACAGCTAACACTGAACAGTTAACACTGAACAGTTAACACTGAATGGTTAGCACTGAACAGCTAACACTGAACAGCTAACACTGAACAGTTAGCACTGAACAGTTAACACTGAACAGTTAACACTCCCATGAGTCTGCAGTTACAGTTAGAGAGGATATAAAAGCATGCAGAGTGCTGCTGTGCATACTAATAAAAACAATGGCTGCTTTAGCGCTGTTGTAGAAGACTTTTATATATTATATATCATAGAAGACTTTGTAAATGGTGTAATTGGAAGAGAGCGTGTGTTCAGAGACTGAGAGGATTTGCTGGCACATGAACTGGCTCATCAGCCGTTTTGAGGCCAATCCTCCTGGAGCTGTGGCAGAGCTGCGGCGGCACTGGAGCAACACAGCGAGGAGCCGTGCGCTGCTCGTGCCACAGGTGACGTGCACGCTGGGGTTTAAGCAACCGGGGCATTCAGAGGGAGCCGGCCAACCGATTGGGACTGTACCACTGAGCCGAGTGGGAGAATTATCTGCATCTCAGCAGGTATATCAAATTCCCACAATGCAGTTCAACAGGCCAACATTAAAGCGCAATTTAAAGCAAGAGCCGGTTTTCCTGATGTAATGTATTTTTGTGCTAAGGGATCATTTTGGTTTGAGCGTACGCCATGTTTCAGTAGGACATCCACACAAGTCTTTGAACATGAGGCCCCTGGAGTGTTTCTGGTCTGACTGAAGGAACAGCTTCATTATGTTGGTGTTTACCACCACCCAAAGGGTGGAGTTGAACAGTCTCCACCCTGAAAACAGACTGTTAACATGTTCAAACAGGCCTCAGATGGAGAGCTGCTGAGCTTAAACAGGTAATCTGACCAAAGTCTGTCTAAATCTCAGTAAGACCTCAGAAAAATGGTTACAAAGAGCAGAACATGTCACCTTTAACTTTTCATGATGCTTTCAGGGGTAAAAGTTGTTTAAAAGTTGTTTAAAAGTTGTTTAAAAGTGTTAAATGTATGAAGTTTGTGGCGATGAAAACTGGACGACTCGTCATCACAATGAGGAGTTTCTCACCTTGAGTGGCGACGTAGTGGTTGGGCCGATGGTATCCCTGGGAAACACAAGGAGGAAGATCTGAGCACAGAATCAGCTCCAACTTTATTTAAAATGTTTCATTAACAGCAAACAGAAAAATCCACCCGGTGTTACTCACGTCCACGTAGTTTGCGTTGATGTAGTCGGAGTCGCCGTCTCCGTCCTGCGACTGCAGACGAACGCGTGAGTGATCATCTGACACACACACACACACACAGACACACACACAGACACACACACAGACACACACACACACACACACACACACAGACACACAGACACACACACACACACACACACACACAGACACACACACAGAGACACACACACACACAGACACACACACACACACACAGACACACACACAGACACACAGCATGTTAGTTGGCCAGCTTGTTGTCGTGGTGACGCTCGACATAATCAGCACTAATTAACTTAGTCTGAACTAAAGATCGAATAACAAATTAATAACCTTTTAATTACGTTCACTCAGCTGAAGTGTGTGTGTGTGTGTCTGTGTGTGCGTGTCTGTGTGTGTGTCTGTGTGTGTGTGTGTCTTCCAACAATCAAATAATTAATTAATTAAACTAATTAAATAAAATAAGCTTAGAGAGAAAACAAAATGCAGCTTCATCAAAGTTCCTCAGTCAACCAAGGGCCTGTTGGGCCCGAACCATAGGGGCCCGAACCATAGGGGCCCGAACCATAGGGGCACGAACCATAGGGGCGAACCATAGGGGCACGAACCATAGGGGCCCGAACCATAGGGGCGAACCATAGGGGCGAACCATAGGGGCCCGAACCATAGGGGCACGAACCATAGGGGCACGAACCATAGGGGCCCGAACCATAGGGGCACGAACCATAGGGGCGAACCATAGGGGCACGAACCATAGGGGCCCGAACCATAGGGGCGAACCATAGGGGCGAACCATAGGGGCCCGAACCATAGGGGCCCGAACCATAGGGGCACGAACCATAGGGCCCGAACCATAGGGGCGAACCATAGGGGCACGAATCATAGGGGCGAACCATAGGGGCACGAACCATAGGGGCCCGAACCATAGGGCCACGAACTATAGGGGCATGAACCATAGGGCCCGAACCATAGGGGCGAACCATAGGGGGCGAACCATAGGGGCCCGAACCATAGGGGCACGAACCATAGGGGCACGAATCATAGGGGCGAACCATAGGGGCACGAATCATAGGGGCGAACCATAGGGGCACGAATCATAGGGGCCCGAACCATAGGGGCCCGAACCATAGGGGCACGAACCATAGGGGCACGAACCATAGGGGCCCGAACCATAGGGGCACGAACCATAGGGGCACGAATCATAGGGGCGAACCATAGGGGCACGAATCATAGGGGCCCGAACCATAGGGGCCCGAACCATAGGGGCACGAACCATAGGGGCACGAACCATAGGGGCCCGAACCATAGGGGCACGAACCATAGGGGCACGAACCATAGGGGCACGAACCATCGGGGCCCGAACCATAGGGGCACGAACCATAGGGGCCCGAACCATAGGGGCACGAACCATAGGGGCACGAACCATAGGGGCCCGAACCATAGGGGCACGAACCATAGGGGCACGGACCATAGGGGCACGAACCATAGGGGCGAACCATAGGGGCCCGAACCATAGGGGCACGAACTATAGGGGCACGAACCATAGGGGCACGAACCATAGGGGCGAACCATAGGGGCCCGAACCATAGGGGCACGAACTATAGGGGCACGAACCATAGGGGCGAACCATAGGGGCCCGAACCATAGGGGCACGAACCATAGGGGCCCGAACCATAGGGGCCCGAACCATAGGGGCGAACCATAGGGGCCCGAACCATAGGGGCCCGAACCATAGGGGCCCGGACCATAGGGGCACGAACCATAGGGGCACGAACCATAGGGGCACGAACCATAGGGGCCCGAACCATAGGGGCACGAACCATAGGGGCACGAACCATAGGGGCGAACCATAGGGGCACGAACCATAGGGGCGAACCATAGGGGCCCGAACCATAGGGGCACGAACCATAGGGGCCCGAACCATACGGGCGAACCATAGGGGCACGAACCATAGGGGCACGAACCATAGGGGCGAACCATAGGGGCCCGAACCATAGGGGCACGAACCATAGGGGCCCGAACCATAGGGGCATGTGGAAGAACTGGGTCAGGCACAAACTGCCTCCTGATCAGCCACAGCTCTGGGACAGAATGACCCATCTTTCCATGTCATGGATGATAGGACCCGGGGAAAACTCTGGGCCCGGAGCACATCAGCAGGACGTGGTTCAGTAAAAGCAGGACAGCGATACAGGAAAATGAAACATGAAGTTCTGCAGGTGAACATCCAGAAACATCCAGGTGTGAGAGACTCTGCTGTAATCAGGCTTCCTGCAGTCTGCCAGCAGGGGGCAGTACAGAGCCACCAGTCCTTTGCCTGGACTAACAGCCACATCATCTCCACATGTTCTGATTCTGCTGCAGTCACCCGACTGCACAGGCCCAAATCTGGTCACATTTGGCTCTGAATGATGGTACTGACAGCCAGACATGACCCACATCTAGTCCAAACAGCACCATTCAGAACCAAAAGAGGCCCAGATTAGACCCAAAAGTGTCTGGTGAGTTCTACCTGCCCACTTTCCTCCAGATGTGACAGCATGTGTGGGTACCTACAGGCGATAATGTTGCCGTAGCGATTCTTCATGCGGTTCTCGTCCTTTTTGGCCGAGTCCCACGGAGCGGACTGTCCTTCGAAGAAGCTCTGCGAACACACAGAGAGGCGCCGTTATGAGTCATGGCGTTTTGGGCTCGCCACACACTTCATTAAGTCCAACGGCGGTCGGTCAATCAGAGACGGCGTCGACCTGCTGAGGGAGGAGCCAGCAGGATGCAGTGTAACATCACATACCCGGGGATGCTCTGTTTGCATCTTCGTATCCTGGGAGTGTGCACGTGAGCGTGCACGTGTGTGTGTGCGTACCACGCTTTGATCCACAGCAGGTTCCTCCGTCGCTCATTAAAATGCCAGCAGAAAGACGTGTGTGAGTGTGTGAGTGCAACAGCTTCAGACATCCATCAAACTGCATCGACAACAACACACACACGTGCACGTGCACACACACGTGCACGCACATGACTGACAGCGAGGAACAAAAGGAGGAAAAAATAAAATGGAGAAAAGAATGAAAGGAAGGAAGGAATTAATGACTGCTGGCAGCAGCTGCCTCAGTGCTGTCGGTTACCTGCTGAATCTGAAAAGGTTAAAGGTCACAACCTGTATGCTGGTAACAGGCTGCAGGCACAGCAGCATTCTGTAAAAAACATCTGTCATATTTTCTCTGTTATTTCACTGGTTTTCAAGAAAGATGGAGAGACGGTGGCCTTTAATTTAGAAGAGCCTCAATTAGTCTGGAAAGATAGTTTAATAACGTATAAGAAAGCCCTTCGTAAAGCTAGAACTGCTTATTATTCATCATTGATAGAAGAGAATAAGAATAATCCCAGGTTTCTCTTCAGCACTGTAGCCAGGCTGACAAAGAGTCCGAGCTCTGTTGAGCCATGTATTCCTTTAACTCTCAGCAGTGATGATTTCATGAGATTCTTCATCAATAAAATTGTTTCTATCAGAGAGAAGATTGATGGAATCCTTCCCATTATTATCACTGATGTATCATCAAGTAGAGCAGCTTTAGAAGTATCTTTAGAACCTGAATTGTATTTAGACAGCTTCTGCCCAGTTGATCTTTCTGAGCTAACAACAGCAATAGTCTCTTCTAAACCATCAACTTGTATTTTAGACCCAATCCCAACCAGACTGTTCAAGGAGGTTTTCCCCTTAATCAATACTTCCATATTGGATTTGATCAATCGGTCTTTGTTGACAGGATATGTACCTCAGACTTTTAAGGTTGCTGTAATTAAACCTTTACTTAAAAAACCTACTCTTGATTCAGAAGTGTTGGCTAATTATCGACCTATATCCAATCTCCCTTTTTTGTCTAAAGTTCAACTTTGTGATCATTTCCACAGAAATAATCTGTTTGAAGAGTTTCAGTCAGGATTCAGAGTGCATCATAGCACAGAAACAGCACTGGTGAAAGTTCCCAATGATCTCCTCTGAGCCTCTGATAGCGGACTTGTTTCTTGTCCTGTTGGATCTCAGTGCTGCATTTGATACGATCGATCACAGCATTCTGTTACAGAGACTTGAACATGTTATTGGGATTAAAGGAACTGCATTAGGCTGGTTTAAGTCATATTTATCTGATAGATTCCAGTTTGTTCTTGTAAATGAAGAATCTTCCTCACACACCAGAGTAAGTCATGGAGTTCCTCAGGGTTCTGTGCTTGGACCGATTCTTTTTACTTTATGCTGGTGGTGTCTGAGAGGAGGATGCTGGGTAAACTGCAGTTTCCGGACAACAACCCTCTCCACCAGGTGCTAACCTCCCACAGAAGCACCTTCAGCAACAGACTCATTCCACCCTTTGTAGGACTGATCGCCAGAGGAAGTCCTTTCTGCCTGTGGCCATCAGACTGTTAAATTAATTTCCTTCAGGTCGGGAGGATCAGTGGAAACACTGCGTCCTGAGGCCAAATGTCACTTTACAATGACACTTTCTCCTAATCCCGTGTTTCTATTTACTGTTTTTTTTATGGAGGCTGCTAATCTGCACATATTGTACTTATATTATAGTTACTTATGTTATTTTATTTTATTTAGTTCTTTCCCCCTTGGTCCATAACTGCTGGGATAAATAAAGCTTCTTGAATCTTGAATCAGACTGTTCTCATTGGTGGTTCCAGCAGACTCATCTCCTCAGAAAATACCTCTAAGTAACTCTGACTTTGGACCTCTGGACCGGTTCTGCTGGGATTCTGTCCTTTAAACAGAAATTAAAGCTGACCTCAGAGTTTCTGACTGAACTGAAGCTTGAAAGTTGTTAAAAAACTGAAGTTTCTTTGGATAAAAGGCTGAACATAAACCATGAGAGTAGAGATAGAGAGCAGAGGGAAGAGCAGGATAGGACAGGGACGCCCCGGTTCTGGTAGCGCTCTTTCTTCCAGACTGGATCATTCTGTTTTCACATGCAGGAGGTCCAAACTGCAGCTGCTAACAGAACCATCTAAAAGGTCTGAACAAGCCAACAGAACCACAGCATCTGTAAAGAGCAGAGCTGTAACCCTGAGGTTCTGACGCCCTCCTCCCCCGGACCTCCAGATCCTGTCCATGAGAACCCGAACAGGACCGGAGACGAGGGGCAGCCCTGGAGGGGTCCGGCACTGTAAACCAGAACCACTTTGGACCCAGAAGGTGGACACAGCTCTGAGTGTTCTACAGGGAACAAAAGAAACTCTGGGACCGCTGGACTTCTGCAGAATCCCTCGGGCCCAGAAGGTCGTAAACCTTCTCCAGGCCCACAGAACACATGTGGGCTGGATGGTCGTGGATTATATTGTATGTGATTTTTTCCTCCTTCTAACTGAAGTAAGCATCGTTGGATGTGTGAACAGCACAAACAGGAAGAAGAACAGCAGCGTTCTGTTGGTTTGGTTTGCAGCCTCAAACCGTGACATTTTGACCCACAGTGCACTGCTCTGTGATGCCCGAAAGCTCTCTTTCCAAAACCCTCCAACAGAAGCTTTGCCCTTTTCTTCTGTCTGTATGTGATGTTTGAGGAGCTGAAGGTTGGTGTGCTGAGGTAAAGCGTGTTCACAACCACTGGGTGCTGACCCTCATCAGGCTTCCAGAAGCTGGCCAATAAGAGGAGAGAGGGCTTCTTAAAGAGACAGCGTCAGACAGGATGAACTGAGGACTGCAGGAGGAGGAGGAATAAGAAGAAAGACCTGTGAATGAGTCAGACTTAATGTGGTGGAGTACCACAACACAAAGAGTCCGCTACACTTTAAAATCTTCTTTTGTCAAAAGGACGATTGAATGTTGTCTGTTTCAGATGGTTGGAGGACAGAACAGGAGGAGGAGTCTAACCCTAACCCTCACGGTGGGTTTCTGATGGTTTCTGACACACAAACAGGCACAAACTGCAGCTGCTGGCATTCAGCTACAGTGCTAACGAGTGTGTGATGCTAGTCCCAGATTTAGTCACAAAGACACAGAACGTTAAGAATCTGAGAACCAAGAAGGCGTCTTACCTCGTTAAGCTGTCCAATCAGATTAATTAGCATAGCATGGAGGGGATCAGGAGATAACAGTCAGTGGAGCGCTCAGCTCGACTGAACCGATCACAGCAGAACAGTCATTAAATGCTGATAATAATCAGAATTAAAACAGATGAAAACAGCAAACACCTGATTAATCTGAGTCAGAACTCGGATCAATAATGTACTCCCAACCCTCTGCCACAGATAATCAATACATGTTTAAGATGTAAACACAAACAACTCATCATTTTAGCTGGAAAAATCAGCAGTGTGATCAATATTTGATCGTGTGGAGACACACCTGAGACTGAAACCAGGAAACAACAAACATTTCAAAGAGTTCATCAGTTAGTTCGTTTCCACAGAGCGAAGAAAATCAGATTTAAAGAAAATCTTAGTGATTCTTACCTGAACTTTGACTTTTATTTCACTGCAAAATTAAACAAACTCAATAAATTTCATGTTCTGTCTCATAAGCCCAATTTAATCTGTTAATAAACATAATTTTTACATTTCAGACCTGCAACATGTTCCAGAAACTGTTTGATTGGGGAAATAATAATATTTTCTTCTAACAGGTGACTGTGAGCTGATCTGGTCCTGAAGCAGCCTCCAGGACAGTCTGAGCAGCAGAGATGTTCAGAGGAGCTCCAGTTTGTGTTTAAAACCATGTTCCTCAGAGAAAGACTGGAAGGGATCTGCATATTTCTGCCTCTACAGAGCAGAATATCATTAAAGCATTCAGGGAACCTGGAGGAGTTTCAGTGTAAAGGACGAGGGAGCGAGCCTAAGCTGGACCCCGTGACCTCTGACCCCTCAGACGCTGCATCAAGAACCGTCATTCATCAGCAGCTGATAGAAGCACCTGGACAAGGGATTACTGTGGAAACCTTTGTCAAGCACCACAATACAGAGTTCCATTCACAAGCTTTACTGTGCAGGAAAGAAGCCTGATGTTAACCTCGTCCACTTCTCTGGGCTCGGAGGCGTCTGGGATGGACCGTCCACTTCTCTGGGCTCGGAGGCGTCTGGGATGGACCGTCACACGGTGGAAACGTGTGCTGTGGTCAGACCCATCAGTATTCCACATCTTTGTTGGAAGAAATGGAGCAAAGAGCAAAAGCAGCATCCAGCCTGCTGTCAGCAGCCAGTCCCTGCAGCCAGGCTCTGTGATGGTATGGGGTTGGATCAGGGGGCAAAGCTCATTTCCACTTCTGTGACGGCAGCATTAATGCAGAAAAGCTCACTGAGATTTTACAGCAACATATGCTGCCTTCAAGGCCACATCTTTTCCTGGGACGTCCCAGCATTGTTCAAGCAGACCATGGAAAACCACATTCTGCCACAGTCCAAAGGCCTGGCTGAGGAAGAAGAGGTACGGGTGCTGGACTGGCTGCCTGCAGTCCTGACCTGTCCCCAGCAGAGAAACAACCACCCCCCCGCACTGCTGCACACCTTAAGACCTGTTTAAGGAGGAATGGGACAAAATAACAGCTGGAACTCTGCATCACCTGGTTTCCTCAGAGTCAGAGCGGCTTTAAGTGTTGGCAGAAGGACACAAAGTGGGAAAAGGTTCACTGACTTCATGGGATGTTGCAGGTCTGAGGTGTAGAAATGATGTTTTTTTATTAACAAAGAAGTTTTAAATCATATCTTCTTGTAGCTGCATTCTTCTGAAAATGAGTCTGTTTTCTTTGTTCATTTTTAAGCTTTCAGTTAGTTTTTATTTCAAAGTTTCTTTGTTCTTCGGAGGCTAAGAAACAAAAGGTTCCAGTTCAGAAAATGTTTCAGGTCTGAATGGACGACACAAACTGAATTAATCTGTTCAGAGAACATGTGAACATGCAGAATTAGTTTTGTTTGACTCAGAACGACAGAAGAAACACTGAGCCGAGCAGAACCGGGTCACAGACTGGACCCTCTGCTGTGGATCAGGCTGCAGAACCGCTAACTTTCTGCAAATGGAGGGTGAAAATACGGAGTGTGTGTGAGTGGGTGTGTACTCAGTATGTATAATGGATTAGCCCTGAGGGCAGCCCGCTAGCAGGCAACCAGACCTGAACACACACACACACTCACAGTAACACACAGATATACATTATAGATTTCCCCCTCAGCTAATGGGCCAAAATAGAGTGTGTGCGCCTGTGTGTTCAGGTAAGTAACATCCATTAGTAAGTTTTCGTGCTGAAATGGGAAACACACACACACCGTGTGTCTGCACAGAAACATTATTGGCTTGTCTTCTTCCTCTTCCTGCTGAATGATTAGCTGATCATTTGATAACCTGAGCATCCACATATTAATGGATTTATAGCGCTCACAGATCCACTCATTGATCAGAGGCCTTTCTGCCCCCCCACTAAGTGCAGCTCACTACGTTCAAGTCACTTCTGTTTTCTTTACTCAAACTGAGATCAATATGTTTGAATCTGGCCCTGAAATGTGCTCCACAAGAGGGCGCCGGATCTCTCAGACCGGAAGCTGCTGCCGGCGTTTCAGGAGATGAATTAAACAGATTAAACAGAAGCGCTCTAATAAACACGGCGTCTTCAGTCAGCAGTTGGTTCATCTGCAGATCCTGACAGATAAAGTGAAAGTGTCACTTGTTCTGCCGACCCTTTGACCCTACAGCTGGGCACACAGCCCCTACTTAGTTTCTGAGGAAGCAAACAACTCTCCAAACAAACAGAATATGTGAGGCAGCCATGATGAACACGACTTCACATATTTAAGATCCCAGCCTTAACTCTCAGCTCCCAGCCGACCCGCGTCAGTTTATTCAGTAAAGATAGCTCAGCTTACTTTGGGTTCCTAAAGCACCTCATTATGATTTTCAGCACTTTAGACTGTTTAAAACAGCTTGAGGCACCTTTAAAGGAGTTCTGCAGCTGTAGTTGGATTTAAAAAAGGGGGAAAGGCTCCGAGGGAAACTGCAGCTTCCTTCCGTAATAACAGATTTTGTCAGCTTGCTTGGCTGAGAGGTTCTTCAGGTAAACAGGCCTGAATCTCCAGAGCTGTGGTCCCTCAGCTGGGAGTCGTTCAGTCGACTGAGAGCTGGCTTTGCTAGCTTGACTAGCTCGTGGATCTGGAGGTCCCTCTAATTTTTTCCCAAGTTCACAGCCGAGCATTCAGGAGACGTAGCTCCTCTGAAGATTAAGACCTGTTTGCCTGAAAGCTAATTTGGCTAACATAGCCAAACTAGCCAAGCACCCTGTCGGCTACTTGCTGGCTGAGTTTGTGGCCTCCGGGCTCTTGGCTAAGCTAAGCTAAGTCAGCTAGCTTCTCTTCAGCTCTGGGCTCCCTCTCACTTGGCTGGCTGAGAGCATTATCTCCTGGTTCTGCCTTGCTTCAACTGTCTTCTTCACCTAGCTTAAGCTAACTCCCCCTAATAATTAGCTTGTTTCATGGTTTCCTCACGAAGTGCAAATTAAATTTACAGCCCACCAACAAAGTATTCATGATAGATCTGTGCAGGACATTTGGGCCTCATTTTAGATTAGATACAACTCTGCTGTGTAACCACAACAAACATGGAGGCAGAGCAGCTTGTTCTGGGTCTAAAACCTGAACAACAACATTAGTCGTTTGGTTGTTCCATCACATGCAATCCATATGAGGGATTCTCATACAACAACTGTTTGTGCCTGAGGGGATCAGAGAACCAGGAGATTTAATCGTCCGAACAGGCAGACGTGTTTAAGGACTAAAGTTCAAGCTTCGCTCTGAGTTCATTACTTTCTGACCCCAAAGTTAACTCGTGTGGGTTATAAAACTATCAGGTTGTAGTAATAAGCTTCCTAAGAGCTCCTCAGAGAGGTGTCACTGGGATGGTTTCAGTTCTGGTTCTGAACCAGTTCCTGATCTTGAACCAGTTCATTGTATTTTGACAAACTGTAAGAACTCTAAGCTGGAAAACTTGTTCCAGATCAACACCAACTGAATGTTGGTGAAGCTTTTATGTTGATTAAAATAACATCCTCTTCAGTCTGTGCTTAGCTTACAGTCCATGAAGTATATTAGGAAGGAGCTTAGAAAGCTTATTAATTAAGTTAGCAATATTAGCCCATGTTGTCTTTTGCTAACTTGATTTAGTTAATCAACGTTAGCCTGTTATTAATGAACCAACAGGGTCTTGGTTGGGTTTATCTACAGATCAATTAAACTTTGTGACCTCCCCCAGATTTAAATTCCAGTGTAGCATAAAGTCTGATCCAAGAGAGAACGGTGTTTGAAAAGTGTTGACAGTATGAAGCTGAGGGTGATGTTTCTCACCTCGTACTCCTCTTTAAAGCCATACCCCTCTGCACACTTCATCTGGGTGATGTGCTGCAGCAGGTCAGCCACTCGGATGGCCGGGTGCAGCTGTCCCGTCTGATAAGGCAGCGCCTCCCGCTCCGACTCGCGCTGCTTGTAGTGGGACTGGACCAGGCTGCTGGTCTCACTGGTCATGGTGTGACTGTCGTCTGGAGGAAGAACAGAGGGCAGAGGAAAGGCCGGTCAGAGGCTGCACAGGTGCAGAAAAGATGCTGCAAGCATGTTGGACTGGAACAAAGAGATGAGATTTCTGGATTTCTGTTTTAGCTTCATTCTGGACAGACTGAACATCTCCAGTGTTGGGAGAAATGGACGTGAAAAGATGGACCAGTCTCTGTTGAGTTTAAGCGCTGCAGACATCCTCTGGGGCTAAGTTTTAAACTGTATGTGATTTCTGTCAGATGAACATTTCAACACTTCAGCTCTTCTCTCAGAGATATCCACATGGAATAAGGAACCTTCAACTAAATCTCTCTAAAGGACTCTCTACACGAGAACTAAATTTATTCAACGATGCATCCAGACGGTTTTCTTTGTTTTTTCTGGCCTGATATAATTTAACTGAGCAAATCTTGGTTGGAATATTACTTCAATGGGTGTTTTTTGAAAATCTCATGAAGGACAAACGTCCAGGTCCCATCGATTCTCTGCAGGAGTCCCCCAAGGCGCCGTACTTGGGCCCCGTCTCTTTGTAATAAACACCACTTCCTTTGGCTGTTTAAACTCAGTCATACAGGCTTAAGCTCCTTCTGGACCACTGTGTTCTTCTCAGGAACCTTGTCTGTTTCTGCCATCCCCATCTGGTGGTTCCATGATGGTGAAACCAGCTGTCAGATGCTATAAGAGCAGGGGGGGGGGGGTCATCTGAGGACTCATCTTTTCAGAGAACACCTCCGAACAACTACTAAATCTTAGAGACCAATCTGTGTCCTGAAAAACACACTTGATGTAATCCCACATTTAGTTTTATTTTCTGTGGTTTCTGTCGTTTTCCTGCTGTTGAAGCAGTGAAAACGTTCTTCTTGAGTTGGGGTTTGACTTCCATCAGTCCACTTTGTGCCATTGCAACCCTAACCCTAAAGGCACATAAGACATGTTATAACTCTGGTCCTATCTTTGTGTATCTTCTATATTGGCATCTTTCTTTGTGTATTTGAGTGAGTAATATTTTGTTAGAGGATCTTTGTTATTATTTGGATTGTTTGGATCTATTCCAAAGTGATTGATTATCCCCACTGAGTGTCTCCTGCTGATTGGTGATGATGGACTGTTGAATAGTTTTCTATCTGCTTGGGCCTTAACATCGGTTTGCACTTCAGTGAACTGATTACTTCTGAATTATTTTAGTAACTTTGCATTGAACATAGTTTGTATGTAGAAACATCACCTTTTGTAGTTCATTGAAGGGATGAACTTTCTTTCCACGGGTATTTTCCTGTCTATGTTAAGTAAGAAGTCAGGTTTAGGTTTATTTTTACACAGGGTTCAGTCAGCGCTTAACTGTGGGTTAAGATAGTTACTTTTCTTTGTTGTTTGGCCTCGGTTTCTGTAAAATGTTTTGTTTGTTGTAAATTAAATGGTGGATTGTCCGATAGTTGTCTGACTTTAGATTGAGGGCCAGGGCGGGAAGATCTATTTAAGTTTTTAAGTTGTGCTCCTATCCCCTGGGACAGGACATAACTTTACAGAATCTTACAGCTTTTAATCTACATATTTACTATTTAGATAAAATCTGATATACTACCAGCTTTGACAGTCCTTGTAAGGCAAGGCAACACGTTTATTTGTAGAGCACAATTTCACAGAGCAATTCAAAGTGCTTTACAGCTACAAAAATCACAAGGCGGCAAAATAAAATCATTCCAAAAAACATAAAAAATTATCATTAATTCATTAAATTAAAAGATAAAATACTTTCAGCTGTCATATGCACAGCTAAATAAACTGTTTTCAGCCTGGATTTAAACAGAGCTGAGGCTGTCTCACAGCTTCTGGAGGACTTTTCCAGACTTTAGGAGCATGAAGCTGAAATGCAGCCTCAGCTTGTTTAGTCCTGACTCTGGGCCCCAGCAGGAGACCCCTCCCTGAGGTCCTCAGAGTCCCAGCTGGTTCATATGGCTCTAACATGTCAGAGATGGACTTAGAGGACCATGAGGAGACTTGTACAGGAGCAGAACTGCTTTAAAGTCTGTTTTAAAGTCTATTCTCTGAGCGACAGGAAGCCAGTGCAGAGACCTGAGATCTGGACTAATATGGTCGTATTTCCTGGTTCTAGTCAGGACTCGAGCAGCGAAATGTTACAATGTTACTGGTCATAAATGTGTTAAAATGCAGGTAAAAGTGATCAGAATCACTAGCCTGGACATTAAAGACCAAATAGCTTGAGGAACATCTAAACCAGATATGTGTTACTGAAAATAAAACCATACAAAGTCTGTCCAGAACTGTCCAATAATAAGACCTGGTCCACATCCACGTCTCCCACACTGTTACCACGACAACACAGATGAATGGCACACATCACATGACATCGAACCACATGTCTGGAGAAATGATGATGATTTCTTTTCACACTGCTGCCATCAATCCCACATCAATAATCTGACAGGTTTCAGTCCCAGTTTACTTTACAGTTTGGCACAGCCAGAGAACTGGTATAGATCCAGTACAGAATGGCCCAGGCACTGGTCAGGATACAGTATGGAACAGAAAATACCAGTTTGGCCTCTGAACTGGTCAGGAAGAGGTCCAGGTTCTTAGAGCTGCAGTGTGAAAAGAGCAGAGTTCAGAGTCCTGGAACAGAACAAACCTCTTTGGTAAACTGGTTCTTAAACTGGACTTCTGACCTTCAAATAACCATCCAGGACTCTGACATGAACATTTCAGCAAAGACTCGGCGGACATACCTTCCACTACACTCTCTAATTCTGTTCTTATTGGCTAGCCTCGGGGCTGACTGACCAATCAGAAACTTTCTACTCTACAAACAGCCCAACCAGTCATGGCGAGGAGATGGGCGATGTGATGGAGGTTTGTGATTGGATAGATGAAGCAATCACTGTAACAAAAACAGCAACCAATCAGAGGAGGATAGGTGCTAAAACCTGATTGGTTCCAGATGAGATGGTGGGGGGGCTGGATTTGTGATATCAAAATGTAACAGAGGGAAAAAAATATTAGGCTTTGCCATACTAACTGACATCACAGTGGGTGGTGGGCGTGGCTCCATGCGTGGTGACAGACACCCCCCCATTATGAGCCCCCCGTTAAGCCCTAAATTTAACCACTTACCATTAATGGGCACTACACAGAGAAAGACAGAAGAGAAGAAGAAGAGAGGAGACACGAGATAAGCAACAACTTTAGCTTTGGCTTTAGCCAAGACTTAAGCTAGTCTACTGCTACCACACAGCTAGCATAAATCAAACACTGTAGGAGCTCTGTTTTAACTGATGACAGTGAGCAGCAAGCGTCTAAGCTAACCTGGCTAACCTGGCTAACCTGGCTAAGCTGGCTAACTTGGCTAACCTGGCTAACCTGGCTAACCTGGCTAATCTGGCTAACCTGGCTACCTTGGCTAACCTGGCTACCTTGGCTAACCTGGTTAATTTTGCTAACCTGGCTACCTTGGCTAATCTGGCTAATTTTGCTAACCTGGCTAACTGGACCCTGGGAGCAAGGCTTAGCTAATGTCAGCATGACTGCCCTGAAGACAGAGGAGATAGCCAAAAGAGGAGGAAAAATGGGATTTACGCAACACTTTAGTTTTAACATTCTCCTTCAGTGACTCAGGTGTTTAATTCAATTCAATTCAGTTTATTTATATAGCGCCAAAATCACAACAAATACAATCTCAAGGCACTTCAAAGTTGAACTGACCTAGAAGCATTTTCAGAGCAGACGTTAGCAGGCAATGGACTTTAGCTGAAACCTGTGACAATTACTTTAACACAGGTAGGACAGGTAATTCTGTTAGGCTACACAGCATGATACGTAAAAAAGAAGACATCTCCTATTTCAAACGAGAAAAAAACCAAAAACAAACAAACGTTCATATCATGTCTCAGTACGACCTGTGGTCAGGGGCATCTGAACCATCCAATGTCTTATGTGGCATTATTGTGGGGTTTCTGTGTGCTAAAAAGCTACAGAATGACTGCAATGATCTCATGACCCGACTAATGATTCCACCCAGAGATACTTCCTGTTTTACACCCATCTGGACCACATTTGGCCCTCCCAGCTCCCCCAGTGGTTTCTGTTGCTTTCGTCTAAGCATTTTAGTGCCACAGGTCAGATTAGAAGATGTTAACTAAAATATTATCTGTGAAACTCCCAAACCACTGAAGACGTTCTTTGTTGTGCCCACAAGATTCCAGCCAACACTGAACCATGTGGGCAGTAAATGGTCTAAAAAACGGGCCTCGTGTTTATGCACAGAATCCCAAACTGTTGACCTCATTAATCCTTTTTAATGCAGAATCACACTGGGTGTGAGGTGGGTCCCATGTGTGGTTCCCCTTTCATTTATTTGTGTTGCACATTTTCATTAGTGATCCAGTCAGAACCCCAACAGGAACCCATGTCCACTGGGTTCAGCCTCACCAGTGTTGGGCCCATGTAAAGAATCATTTAACCTCTGATTCTCCCTGTCATTTAATGATTGTTTTCAGAGTCTTACACGTTCAGGTTTGGTCAGCTTTTCATCGAGGGCCTAAAACTGAAAATTTACAGAACCTTAATATCTTTGAGGATAATTTGAAGTCTGAGAGGTTTGTTTATCAGTGGTGGGTGTGGCTCCTTCTGCTGCTGTTTGACTGGGACTGATTAATTAGCTAATGGAATCATTTCAAGCAAATGTTTCCAAGTTTTTATCTAAATCTGACACGCTAAAGAAGAAGTGAAGACAACCAGTCAGGATTTAATCAGTCTTATGGATGGCAGTTCAAAATATAAAGTGAAAGTAAAACAGATAACTCAACGACCAGTGATCAATAAACTGTGTTGGTTTTATATCAACAGGACAAAAATCAACAAATCCATGAGTATTTTAGACTTCCAAGAACCAAAACCAAGACCTCCAACTGCCTTCTCTGATGTTTTAGTTTGTTTGTTAGTTTGTTTTCCTCCCCCCAGTCCACGTGGGCGTGTTGTGTCCATGCAGAGGTCGAAGGTCACAGACAGACGTGACATCAACACGACACGCAGGTATGTTGTGGATGTGGGGATGGAGTGAAGCCCACGGTCAATTTTTAAAAAACAAACAAAACCAGGGTGAAAACAAAACAAAAGAACAGTGATGAATTAATGTTATTCATAGTAAAAATGACCTAAAAAAGAAAAGAAACCAAAGCTCAAAAATAAACTTTAGTATAAAAACCAAGTTTATGTATTTCTAATAAATAGAAATAATTTAATTGTTGCATTTATATATGAATTCAATAAATATCTGAAACTAAAAACAAGACGACTGAAGGGTGACAAAAATAAAAAAAGGTTTTAAAATATAAAAGAACCAAAAGCAGCCAAACGAGAAGCAAGCAGGGATGGATGGAAGCCAGAATACCACTCTCTCTATTCTCTTCTTTCACCTGTCTCACCTGTCTGACTAATTCCTGTTTGTCTACTGTGCACATCAGTTTTCTGTAAACAAAAGAAAAGATTCTCACCTAGAATGGCCGTCGGTACGAAGGGATCTGCAGGACACAACAGCAGCAGACAGATAGGCAAAAGGAAATACAGGAAAACACATAAGTAGAGGGAAATACAGGTAAAGAGATAGATAAGAGGACATTACAGGTAAACAGACATAAATAGACAGACAGGACAAAGTAAAAAGAAAAGAAGATCATCTGACATTCCTGCTGGTCAGATGATCAGCCAACTGTGGCTGAATGCTGGCTGAATGTCGGTTAACTGTACGCTAACTGTTAGCTGAATGTCGGTTAAATGTCGGCTAAATGTACGCTAACTGTTGGCTGAATGCCGGCTGAATGTCAACTGAATGTCGGTTAAATGTCGACAAAATGTCAGCTAACTGTTAGCTGAATATCAGCTAAATGTACGCTAACTGTTAGCTGAATATCGGCTAAATGTACGCTAACTGTTGGCTGAATGTTGGCAAAATGTTGGCTAACTGTTAGCTGAATGCCGGCTGTATATCGGCTGAATGTCGGTTAAATGTCGACTAAATGTACGCTAACTGTTAGCTGAATGCCGGCTGAATGTTGGCAAAATGTCGGCTAACTGTTAGCTGAATGCCGGCTGAATGTCGGCTAAATGTCGACTAAATGTACGCTAACTGTTAGCTGAATGCCGGCTGAATGTCGGCTAAATGTTGACTAAATGTACGCTAACTGTTAGCTGAATGTCGACTAAATGTCGATTTTTCCCGTGGAGATGTGTGAAAATTTCCCACCACACTTCAGTCAGTTTTTATGATCATGTGACCTGGGGCCACATGCCAGGACTGATCCATCGGTCTACCCATCAGCAGAGACTGAAGAACATGTTCTCAGGTGGGAGGGGTGAACAGGTGGAGGTTCATTAAGGTGGAGCAGTGCAGAGGCAGCTGTTGGCGTTCTGCTGGAAACTTGAGTCAGACTGAGATGAATAAAGACAGTTTGCATTGCTACAGTCTGTTTTATCCTCACAACGTTCATGTTCTGGATTCAGAGAACGAGCATCAGTGATCAGATCCAAAATGAAATCCTGCTAAATCCCTGCAGCTCTGTGAATAATCACCTGTGTAGGTACCTGAGCAGCACTTCCTGTTTCTACTGTTAACATGTGCTTCTGTCGTCGGATTGGCTGAGAGGGAAGTCTTGATTCTTTGCACTGCGGCGCCCTGATAAGGCGCTCCACAACAGGCCCCGCCCTCAATACCAGGTGATGTGTTCACTGTCAGTGTGTGTGAGGGATGTACCTGGGCATGGAGGTGTGTGTTACCTGGGTAGTAGGAGTTGGGGATGGAGGTGCTGATGGTGTTTGTCTTCAGGGTGAAGGAGGATGGAGACGACACACCTGCACAAAAACACAGACACAAGGTCGACCAGTTCCAGGTGTGTGAGGACAGCCACGATGGAGCATTAACTTTCCACCTCTTGATGTCTGAATAATTAGGAGGTGACTGAAGGAACTTGTTGATTTGAGCATCTCAGAGCTGCTGAAGCTCTAATGAGGATGTTTCAGACTCTGCTGTAAACTCTGACCAAAGAAATATTGAACATCTGTGATACTTTCCATCTGCAGTCTCCACAGAGGATGCTGCTCTACATGAATGTTTTTACACCTTAAAACGTCTGTTAACAGCTTTCTTTTCCTGCTTTACTGCCTTCTGAGACTGAAACAGAAACCCGAGTGTTAACCAGGAGCAGCAGAGAGAAGAAGAAGAAGACAATAAGATGGAGAATAAAGGAGCAGAAAGAGAGGGGGTGAACGCCTGAGGGAAGGTCGACTCCTCCGTCCTCTACACCTCCATCATCATCCCTCCATCATCCAGCTCCGTCCCCTCCGGCTGCATCTCTGACAGTCCGTCACTTCATGATAAAACATTCGGTCATATGACCCGCAGCCTGTCTTCTGCTCCTGAATATTAAAGCTGTAAAAGCTGCAGCACGGAGACAAACGTCTGCCCGAGAGACGCATCCATCCGTCTGTGATTCACAGACAGACAGCTGAGATTATTAATGATGGACACGAGATGATCTCATTTCTCATGTCCTGACTTCTCTCAGTGTGATCTGACAGGACTTATCCCTCAAAAAGCTTCCATGTTTAGTTTAACTTCTTTAGTTTTCTCTTGTTTCTCGCTGTTTGTAGTTTAAAATCACAAAAGCACAAAAGAGTTGCACCGAGGCAAGAAGGAAGAAGCTGTGAGATAAAAAAGAGCAGCAGAGAAAAGTGTGACACGTCTGGATGTCAGAGGAGCAGATCAGCTCATGTTCACCAGAGTTTTATCACCTGGTAAAAAGATGAAGGTGGGCGACAAAGAAAAGCTCTGCAGCACCAGACTCCAGACTGTTTCAGACTGACTCCAGACTGACTCCAGACTGACTCCAGACTGACTCCAGACTGTTTCAGACTGACTCCAGACTGTTTCAGACTGACTCCAGACTGTTTCAGACTGTTTCAGACTGTTTCAGACTGACTCCAGACTGACTCCAGACTGTTTCAGACTGACTCCAGACTGGTTTCAGACTGTTTCAGACTGACTCCAGACTGTTTCAGACTGACTCCAGACTGTTTCAGACTGACTCCAGACTGACTCCAGACTGGTTTCAGACTGTTTCAGACTGACTCCAGACTGTTTCAGACTGACTCCAGACTGTTTCAGACTGACTCCAGACTGACTCCAGACTTTTTCAGACTGACTCCAGACTGTTTCAGACTGACTCCAGACTGTTTCAGACTGACTCCAGACTGTTTCAGACTGTTTCAGACTGACTCCAGACTGTTTCAGACTGACTCCAGACTGTTTCAGACTGACTCCAGACTGACCCCAGACTGTTTCAGACTGACTCCAGACTGTTTCAGACTGTTTCAGACTGACTCCAGACTGACTCCAGACTGACTCCAGACTGTTTCAGACTGACTCCAGACTGTTTCAGACTGTTTCAGACTGACTCCAGACTGACTCCAGACTGTTTCAGACTGTTTCAGACTGACTCCAGACTGACTCCAGACTGACTCCAGACTGTTTCAGACTGACTCCAGACTGACTCCAGACTGTTTCAGACTGACTCCAGACTGACTCCAGACTGACTCCAGACTGACTCCAGACTGTTTCAGACTGACTCCAGACTGTTTCAGACTGACTCCAGACTGTTTCAGACTGACTCCAGACTGACTCCAGACTGTTTCAGACTGACTCCAGACTGTTTCAGACTGACTCCAGACTGACTCCAGACTGACTCCAGACTGTTTCAGACTGACTCCAGACTGTTTCAGACTGTTTCAGACTGACTCCAGACTGACTCCAGACTGTTTCAGACTGACTCCAGACTGACTCCAGACTGTTTCAGACTGACTCCAGACTGTTTCAGACTGTTTCAGACTGACTCCAGACTGACTCCAGACTGACTCCAGACTGACTCCAGACTGTTTCAGACTGACTCCAGACTGTTTCAGACTGTTTCAGACTGACTCCAGACTGACTCCAGACTGTTTCAGACTGTTTCAGACTGACTCCAGACTGACTCCAGACTGACTCCAGACTGTTTCAGACTGTTTCAGACTGACTCCAGACTGACTCCAGACTGTTTCAGACTGACTCCAGACTGACTCCAGACTGACTCCAGACTGACTCCAGACTGTTTCAGACTGACTCCAGACTGACTCCAGACTGTTTCAGACTGACTCCAGACTGACTCCAGACTGACTCCAGACTGTTTCAGACTGTTTCAGACTGACTCCAGACTGTTTCAGACTGACTCCAGACTGTTTCAGACTGACTCCAGACTGACTCCAGACTGACTCCAGACTGTTTCAGACTGTTTCAGACTGTTTCAGACTGACTCCAGACTGACTCCAGACTGTTTCAGACTGACTCCAGACTGTTTCAGACTGTTTCAGACTGACTCCAGACTGTTTCAGACTGACTCCAGACTGTTTCAGACTGTTTCAGACTGACTCCAGACTGACTCCAGACTGACTCCAGACTGTTTCAGACTGACTCCAGACTGTTTCAGACTGTTTCAGACTGTTTCAGACTGACTCCAGACTGACTCCAGACTGTTTCAGACTGTTTCAGACTGACTCCAGACTGACTCCAGACTGACTCCAGACTGTTTCAGACTGTTTCAGACTGACTCCAGACTGACTCCAGACTGTTTCAGACTGACTCCAGACTGACTCCAGACTGACTCCAGACTGACTCCAGACTGTTTCAGACTGACTCCAGACTGACTCCAGACTGTTTCAGACTGACTCCAGACTGACTCCAGACTGACTCCAGACTGACTCCAGACTGACTCCAGACTGTTTCAGACTGTTTCAGACTGACTCCAGACTGTTTCAGACTGACTCCAGACTGTTTCAGACTGACTCCAGACTGACTCCAGACTGTTTCAGACTGTTTCAGACTGACTCCAGACTGACTCCAGACTGTTTCAGACTGACTCCAGACTGTTTCAGACTATTTCAGACTGACTCCAGACTGACTCCAGACTGTTTCAGACTGACTCCAGACTGACTCCAGACTGTTTCAGACTGACTCCAGACTGTTTCAGACTGTTTCAGACTGACTCCAGACTGACTCCCGACTGTTTCAGACTGTTTCAGACTGTTTCAGACTGACTCCAGACTGACTCCAGACTGTTTCAGACTGTTTCAGACTGACTCCAGACTGACTCCAGACTGACTCCAGACTGTTTCAGACTGTTTCAGACTGACTCCAGACTGACTCCAGACTGTTTCAGACTGACTCCAGACTGACTCCAGACTGACTCCAGACTGACTCCAGACTGTTTCAGACTGACTCCAGACTGACTCCAGACTGTTTCAGACTGACTCCAGACTGACTCCAGACTGACTCCAGACTGACTCCAGACTGACTCCAGACTGTTTCAGACTGTTTCAGACTGACTCCAGACTGTTTCAGACTGACTCCAGACTGTTTCAGACTGACTCCAGACTGACTCCAGACTGACTCCAGACTGTTTCAGACTGTTTCAGACTGTTTCAGACTGACTCCAGACTGACTCCAGACTGTTTCAGACTGACTCCAGACTGTTTCAGACTGTTTCAGACTGACTCCAGACTGACTCCAGACTGTTTCAGACTGACTCCAGACTGTTTCAGACTGACTCCAGACTGTTTCAGACTGTTTCAGACTGACTCCAGACTGTTTCAGACTGACTCTAGACTGACTCCAGACTGTTTCAGACTGTTTCAGACTGACTCCAGACTGTTTCAGACTGACTCCAGACTGTTTCAGACTGTTTCAGACTGACTCCAGACTGACTCCAGACTGTTTCAGACTGACTCCAGACTGACTCCAGACTGTTTCAGACTGACTCCAGACTGTTTCAGACTGTTTCAGACTGACTCCAGACTGTTTCAGACTGACTCCAGACTGACTCCAGACTGTTTCAGACTGTTTCAGACTGACTCCAGACTGACTCCAGACTGTTTCAGACTGACTCCAGACTGTTTCAGACTGTTTCAGACTGACTCCAGACTGACTCCAGACTGTTTCAGACTGACTGAGCAGGAGTTCATTTAGCTTTAAATCTTTGATCAAGCAGCTCGTCTGTGGATCTACTTTTTTGTGTGTGTGTGTGAGTGTGTGTGAGTGTGTCTGTGTGTGTGTGTGTGTCTGTGTGTGTCTGTGTGTGTGTGTGTGTGTTTGTGTCAGTGTGTGTGTGTGTGTGTGTGTCTGTGTGTGTCTGTGTGTGTCTGTGTGTGTCTCTGTGTGTGTCAGTGTGTGTGTGTGTGTGTGTGTCTGTGTGTGTCTGTGTGTGTGTGTGTGTGTCTGTGTGTGTCTGTGTGTGTCTGTGTGTGTGTGTGTGTGTCTGTGTGTGTCTGTGTGTGTGTGTGTGTGTGTGTGTGTGTGTGTGTCTGTGAGTGTGTGTGTGTGTGTGTGTCTGTGTGTGTGTGTGTGTGTGTGTGTGTGTGTGTGTGTGTACTCACTGCGCCCGTTCAGTGTGTGCGTGTCCACCACAGTTGTGTGCTGAGAGTTGTTGACCATCAGAGTCATTTCCTGTCTGGAGCTCAGAGTTTCCTTCCTCTTCTTTGCCAACTTCCTGTGGAGACAGAATCCAGCAGACAGCCATGAGTTCTCCTCAGTCTGACTCCATGTTGTCCTGATTCCTGCTGAGTGAACAAACCAGCCTCTGAACTCTGAACACAACATCAGAACCGACTCTCTGACAGAACCGGGCCAGATTAACTAATCATTCCTGGTTTCTTCCAAAGTGAACTCAGCTCCTTAACCAGAAAACCAATCCACAGCCAGCTGAAGCTCGTTTACAGGCGTCTTTAAGGCGGAAAGACTAATCATGATCTTAATAAACAGTCCTGTTGAAAAGAATTGATCCAGTTCTCATTTCTCTACATTTTGCCTCCAAGACTTTCCAATAATCTTTGAAACTAAAGCTGTTGAAACAGTTTTTACGGCTCTATTTTCTCTGTTCAGGTGACTTTTAACTGTTTTCACTTCAGGATGAATGTGTTTAAAGGTGGAACTGGGGGTTTCTACCCGTGTCAGTCGCTGTGAAGGTGGAGCAGTTCTGTTATTTCTCAGTTTGTGCACCATGAAAGAGTCGTAAATGAGGCGTTTGTTTCTTAAGGTGGAATGACAGCCTGAGTTTCTTCAATGAGCCGAAACTAAACCGCAGAGCGTGAGGAGAATGTGCCGAGGCTGAGCTGGTATCTGAGAATTAGTTCTGCATCTAAAATTCATGCTCGTTAAAAATCACTCATTGTTATTCTTCTTCTTCCTTTAATATTCAGTTGCACCATTCATCAGGTTTAATGGTTTTAACTTCATCAGGTGATGGACTCGCGTTTAAAGACAGATTCCTTCACATTTAGAAGCTGCCTGTTACAGATTCTAATCTTCAGTCAGTTTTGTTTCTGCTCCTCAAACTGAACTCTGAGAAAGTCAGAATCCAGAAGATTCTGCAGCATCTTTCTCTGATATCTCGGTGGATTTGTGGAGGTTTTTTCTCTCTAACAACCTCTGTGTTTCTCTTGGTGTGTTGCATAAGCTCTGCAGAGCAAAAACAATCTTTAAAACATCCTTTTATCCTCTCATCTGTCCATCGTCTGTTTCTCCACTCAGTCCATGTTTTTCTCTTTCTATTCTGAGAGTCTGAAGAAAGAAAATCCATTTGTCCGATTGCTCACATTCACACAGACTCACACTCGCTGCAAAGTTTAACCCTGACCTGGAAACTGCTGAAATATATAAATAACTGTGAAAACCAGGCTTTTAAACATCAGTGAAAGCCGCATCGTGCACGTTGGGGTTAAGATGGAGGACTGTGAAAGTGCCCTGAGGCGAGGTGCTGCCCTCCTCCCCCTCACGTCTCCATCTTCTTTTTCTGTGGTTCAGTAAAAACCTGCAGCGTTTCTTCTTCTGTGATTCAGACCTGAGCGCACAAACACCAGCAACACACAAACACCAGCAACACACAAACACCAGCAACACACAAACACCAGCAACACACAAACACCAGCAACACACAAACACCAGCAACACACAAACACCAGCAACACACAAACACCAGCAACACACAAACACCAGCAACACACAAACACCAGCAACACACAAACACCAGCAACACACAAACACCAGCAACACACAAACACAAACACCAGCAACACACAAACACCAGCAACACACAAACACCAGCAACACACAAACACCAGCAACACACAAACACCAGCAACACACAAACACCAGCAACACAAACTCATTTTTTACTGACGAAAAACGTCTGGACAGAAAATACATCCACAATTGCTGAGAGGAGACACAAATAGACACAACATGGACACAAAGAAAACAAGTAAACAAATAGACACAACAAGTAAACAAATAGACACAACATGGATACAAAGAAACAAAACAAGTAAACAAATAGACACAACATGGATACAAAGAAACAAGTAAACAAATAGACAAAACAAGTAAACAAATGGACACAACATGGACAAAAAGAAACACAACAAATAAACAAATAGACACAACAAGTAAACAAATAGACACAACAAGTAAACAAATAGACACAACAAGTAAACAAGTAGACACAACATGGACACAAAGAAACACAACAAGTAAACAAACAGACACAACATGGACACAAAGAGACACAACAGGTAAACAAATAGACACAACAAGTAAACAAATAAACACAACATGGACACCAATAGACACAACAAGTAAACAAATAGACACAACATGGACACAAAGAGATACAACAAGTAAACAAATAGACAAAACAAGTAAACAAATAGACACAACATGGACAAAAAGAAACACAACAAATAAACAAATAGACAAAACAAGTAAACAAATAGACACAACATGGACACAAATAGACACAACAAGTAAACAAATAGACACAACATGGACACAAAGAAACACAACAAGTAAACAAACAGACACAACATGGACACAATGAGACACAACAAGTAAACAAATAGACACAACAAGTAAACAAATAGACACAACAAGTAAACAAGTAGACACAACATGGACACAAAGAAACACAACAAGTAAACAACCAGACACAACATGGACACAAAGAGACACAACAGGTAAACAAATAGACACAACAAGTAAACAAATAGACACAACATGGACACAAAGAAACACAACAAGTAAACAAATAGACACAACATGGACACAAAGAGATACAACAAGTAAACAAATAGACAAAACAAGTAAACAAATAGACACAACATGGACAAAAAGAAACACAACAAATAAACAAATAGACAAAACAAGTAAACAAATAGACACAACATGGACACAAATAGACACAACAAGTAAACAAATAGACACAACATGGACACAAAGAAACACAACAAGTAAACAAACAGACACAACATGGACACAATGAGACACAACAAGTAAACAAATAGACACAACAAGTAAACAAATAGACACAACAAGTAAACAAGTAGACACAACATGGACACAAAGAAACACAACAAGTAAACAACCAGACACAACATGGACACAAAGAGACACAACAGGTAAACAAATAGACACAACAAGTAAACAAATAGACACAACATGGATACAAAGAAACACAAGTAAACAAATAGACAAAACAAGTAAACAAACAGACACAACATGGACACAAAGAAACACAACAAGTAAACAAATAGACACAACATGGACACAAAGAGACACAACAAGTAAACAAATAGACACAACAAGTAAACAAATAGACACAACAAGTAAACAAATAGACACAACATGGACACAAAGAGACACAACAAGTAAACAAATAGACACAACAAGTAAACAAATAGACACAACAAGTAAACAAATAGACACAACAAGTAAACAAATAGACAAAACAAGTAAACAAATAGACACAACATGGACACAAAGAAACACAACAAGTAAACAAATAGACACAACATGGACACAAAGAAACACAACAAGTAAACAAATAGACACAACAAGTAAACAAATAGACACAACAAGTAAACAAATAGACACAACAAGTAAACAAATAGACACAACAAGTAAACAAGTAGACACAACAAGTAAACAAATAGACACAACATGGACACAAAGAAACACAACAAGTAAACAAATAGACACAACATGGACACAATGAGACACAACAAGTAAACAAATAGACACAACAAGTAAACAAATAGACACAACAAGTAAACAAATAGACACAACAAGTAAACAAGTAGACACAACAAGTAAACAAGTAGACACAACAAGTAAACAAATAGACACAACAAGTAAACAAATAGACACAACAAGTAAACAAATAGACACAACAAGTAAACAAATAGACACAACAAGTAAACAAATAGACACAACAAATAAACAAATAGACACAACAAGTAAACAAATAGACACAACAAGTAAACAAATAGACACAACAAGTAAACAAGTAGACACAACAAGTAAACAAATAGACACAACATGGACACAAAGAAACACAACAAGTAAACAAATAGACACAACATGGACACAATGAGACACAACAAGTAAACAAATAGACACAACAAGTAAACAAATAGACACAACAAGTAAACAAGTAGACACAACATGGACACAAAGAGACACAACAAGTAAACAAATAGACACAACAAGTAAACAAATAGACACAACAAGTAAACAAATAGACACAACAAGTAAACAAATAGACACAACATGGACACAAAGAAACACAACAAGTAAACAAATAGACACAACAAGTAAACAAATAGACACAACAAGTAAACAAATAGACACAACATGGACACAAAGAAACACAACAAGTAAACAAATAGACACAACAAGTAAACAAATAGACACAACAAGTAAACAAATAGACACAACATGGACACAAAGAAACACAACAAGTAAACAAATAGACACAACAAGTAAACAAATAGACACAACAAGTAAACAAATAGACACAACATGGACACAAAGAAACACAACAAGTAAACAAATAGACACAACATGGACACAAAGAAACACAACAAGTAAACAAATAGACACAACATGGACACAAAGAAACACAACAAGTAAACAAATAGACACAACAAGTAAACAAATAGACAAAACAAGTAAACAAATAGACACAACATGGACACAAAGAAACACAACAAGTAAACAAATAGACACAACATGGACACAAAGAAACACAACAAGTAAACAAATAGACACAACAAGTAAACAAATAGACACAACAAGTAAACAAATAGACACAACAAGTAAACAAGTAGACACAACAAGTAAACAAATAGACACAACATGGACACAAAGAAACACAACAAGTAAACAAATAGACACAACATGGACACAATGAGACACAACAAGTAAACAAATAGACACAACAAGTAAACAAATAGACACAACAAGTAAACAAGTAGACACAACATGGACACAAAGAGACACAACAAGTAAACAAATAGACACAACAAGTAAACAAATAGACACAACAAGTAAACAAATAGACACAACATGGACACAAAGAAACACAACAAGTAAACAAATAGACACAACAAGTAAACAAATAGACACAACAAGTAAACAAATAGACACAACATGGATACAAAGAAACACAACAAGTAAACAAATAGACACAACAAGTAAACAAATAGACACAACATGGACACAAAGAAACACAACAAGTAAACAAATAGACACAACATGGATACAAAGAAACACAACAAGTAAACAAATAGACACAACAAGTAAACAAATAGACACAACAAGTAAACAAATAGACACAACATGGACACAAAGAAACACAACAAGTAAACAAATAGACACAACAAGTAAACAAATAGACACAACAAGTAAACAAATAGACACAACACAAAGAACAGTTTATGTACCATGTTTTTCGTAACATTTTTTCTGCAATACATTTTTGGAGTAACAGTATTTATTTTATTTAATATATTGCGGAAATAAAATCTGTTGAGTTTCTCTGTAGATTTAATTATTTTCTCTTTGTGTCTTCTACTTTCCTCCAGAGCTGAACTCTCTGACCATTCACCTTTGACCCCTGACACACACACCTCCACCCATTAAGACGAGTGAATAGAGAGAGAACAGAAGAAAACCTCCAGCACACTGCAGCAGAAAAGCTTTCATATGAAATCTGTCTGAATTCAATGGAAACCCACTCTGTATGAGTGTAGGTGTGTGTGTCTGTGTGTGTCTGTGTGTGTCTCTGTGTGTGTCATGACATCATCAGCAAGGTGTCAGAGGTTGATTTATTTAACAACACTCAACATGAATGCACACACACAGTGTCAAGGCTAATCTATGCTAATCTAATGAGCGACAACACAATGCTGTTAGTGGTAATGGATGTTAGAGGGTGTGTGTGTGTGTGTGTGTGTGTCCACTGAAGCAGGGTTAATAGAATTAGCCGGCTGTAATAAACCTGTCTGATCAAATGATCTTTACAACCACGCACACACAGAGCCTGTCGTCCTGATACTGGCTGCAGCAAACCTGAACGTTCGGTGTTTGTTCAACAGGAAATGAACTGAAACTTCAAACAGGCGACCAGAGTGAAATCCAGCCAGCTGAGGACATGATGAAGCTAAACTGGAGTTAAATCAGTGTTTCTCTTGCTGGAAAAACAACAGAATTCAGTCTTTCAGACAGAACCTTTAAGCACTGCAGTCAGCGATTACAAAAAAATTAAATTTCACTTTATTTTGAGCTTTTTGACTCGATGTTCAGGGTTTTAATAACTGACAAAACTACAGATGAAAGGTTTCTATCAAAGAATATAACTAAATGATAAATGATCAACAGGCGAATGGATAAAACCACCAAAGTCACGTATCTGACTTCAGGAGTTAATCTAACTGCTGACCTCATGGCTGCATCTTCACTGAATTCCCCCTCAGGACTGAAAGAAACCATCGTTCATGTAACTGAAGCTCGCAGCCCTGGCAGAGGCGACCAGGAGAGCTCCAGCTCCACTTCTCATGAGGATTACAGCCAGCTGTACAGCTCTTAAGGAGGCGTTGGAGGCTGCCCAACAGTCAACTGACTGCAAACAGAAACAACAGATCTGTTCCAGCCTCAAACTGATGAGAAACATACGGAACCAAAGAGGATCAATCTGTCTGAGATGTTTTCATGAAGCATCCCTGGTCTTTAGTGGTCCTGATGAGCAGTTTTCCTGATCTACTGGATGACTCAGAAGAAGCAGCTGATGGGTTTTTTTTTTTTACCAGCAGACTAACATTGATCTGACTGATGGGGTTCCTCAGGGTCCTGTTCTCAGCCCCTCTACATTTTGACTTTAGATGAATCTGCCTGTGCTGGTTTGCTTATTTCATCCACTTGGGGGCAGTGGAACAACACATCTGAGACGCAGCAGCATGACCTTCACAACAATCCTCCAGCTTGTGTCACTTTGTCCAAACATTTAAGGAAAACAACTCATTCTCAGCACATGTTTGGGGCTGATGATGGCGTTCAGTGAGCACCAGATAAAGGACCTGCTGCAGCTGAACATCTTACACTGACTCTGCAAACTACAGTGGCAACAAACTACTTTCCTCTGAGGACAGCTCTGCCAGCTAGCTTACTCTACTTTGGCAGGAACATGGTAAACACAGCATTAGCTTCTCTTACTTCCTTTAACGAGGTTAGCATTAGCAGAGCCTGCTTTAGGTCACAGAGCGCCCTACTTCTAACGGTCTGATTCTTCTGTCCGTGCAGCTAAAATATGAAGCATTTACAGACTGTAAACTGTTCATTTGGACGGGTTACCGACACCTAAAGATTCCCCAAGTCGCAACAGATGCTTGAACTTTGAAGGAAATCGCTGCTCTTCTTAATTTGGATGTTCACTTTAGTTTTAGCTCCACAGGAAATGACTCCTCAGGTATCTGCAGGTGTTTCAGAAATGTTTCCCTAATGGACTTCTGCTCACTGCTTTCTTCAAACCAAACAGCCACATATCCTCTTCAAGATGTCAGTTCAATGATTCTGTCTGAAAGCGCCGCCTATCAGAGGACAAACAGCTCGCAGGTCACCAAATCTGAACTCATAACCTCGTCTAAGTCAGGATTTAACATGTCCAGGTGCGCCTTTTCCAGCTCTTATTATGGTTTAATGGACTGAAAGTTCCTGATTGGTATGAATGATTCTCTGGGATCCAGGAGGAGGTCAGAGGTCACATGTGAAACATAAAGTGATGAAGATTCATTATCATGGTTCATGTTGATGGTTCACTGAGAGGGTTCAGAGGTCAGAGGTCAGACACATTGATCATCTGGGCAGTCAGAGGACAACGGGATCAATAACCCCTAACCCTTGTTGGGTTTGGGTTTAAAGCGTCAGAAACCCTCAGCAGACAGGCTGAAGGTGGCAGAAGAAGAGCTGGTTCGGGCTCAGGGAGTCCCTCGCGCTGCAGCTTTCTGTACAGCCGGAGCTCGTCTCCTGCAGATCTGATCTTAGCTTTCTGTACAGCCGGAGCTCGTCTCCTGCAGATCTGATCTTAGCTTTCTGTACAGCCGGAGCTCGTCTCCTGCAGATCTGATTTCCAGGGCGTTTGGTTTGTTATGAAGGTGACGGACTGAACAACACTGGTTCTGTGCTGAATGTGAACTCCTTCACTAACTAATGAGCTCCTGAGAGAATTAAGCCTTAAGTTCTGACACAGGAAACGTTTCTCTAGCAGTGAATCGTGTTTTTGGAGGAGTCCAAAAAGAATTCTGACATAAATCTTTCATTTATGAGCTTTTTTCAGTCCAGTCTGAAGAAGTGGAATAATTCTGCATTAAAAGGTGTTTGGATGAACTCCTTATCGTTACTGAACATCTATTACTGACTAAGTATTCTGATGATACAGAATTCAATTAGAAAACACAGCAGAGATCATGTTTCTCCAGTTTTAGCTTCTCTTCATTGGCTCCCTGTTAGATTCAGAATAGAATCTAAGATTCTTCTCCTCACATATAAAGCTCTTAATGACCGAGCTCCATCATATCTTAAAGATCTCACAGTTGGATATTTACCCAACAGAGCACTTTGCTCTCAGGCTGCAGGTTTCCTTGTGGTTCCCAGAGTTTCTAAAAGCAGAATGGGAGGCAGAGCCTTCAGTTATCAGGCCCCTAAAAGCAGAATGGGAGGCAGAGCCTTCAGTTATCAGGCCCCTAAAAGCAGAATGGGAGGCAGAGCCTTCAGTTATCAGGCCCCTAAAAGCAGAATGGGAGGCAGAGCCTTCAGTTATCAGGCCCCTAAAAGCAGAATGGGAGGCAGAGCCTTCAGTTATCAGGCCCCTAAAAGCAGAATGGGAGGCAGAGCCTTCAGTTATCAGGCCCCTAAAAGCAGAATGGGAGGCAGAGCCTTCAGTTATCAGGCCCCTAAAAGCAGAATGGGAGGCAGAGCCTTCAGTTATCAGGCCCCTAAAAGCAGAATGGGAGGCAGAGCCTTCAGTTATCAGGCCCCTAAAAGCAGAATGGGAGGCAGAGCCTTCAGTTATCAGGCCCCTAAAAGCAGAATGGGAGGCAGAGCCTTCAGTTATCAGGCCCCTAAAAGCAGAATGGGAGGCAGAGCCTTCAGTTATCAGGCCCCTAAAAGCAGAATGGGAGGCAGAGCCTTCAGTTATCAGGCCCCTAAAAGCAGAATGGGAGGCAGAGCCTTCAGTTATCAGGCCCCTCTCTGTGGAACCAGCTGCCAGTTTGGCTTCAGGAAGCAGACACCCTCTCTACCTTTAAGATCAGGCTGAAACTTTCCTTTCTGATAAAGCTTATAGTTAGGGATGGCTCAGGTGAGCCTGAAACATCCCATAGTTCTGCTGCTATAGGCCCAGCCTGCTGGGGGAGCTCCCATGATGCACCTCTCCTCCCTCCATGTACAGATGACATCATTGCTGTCATTAACTTGTGTTTCTCTCTCTCAGCAGGTGTCTCTGGCCTGGTGTTACGCTGCTTGTTGTCCCCTCTTTCCTGTCCTCTCAGCCCCAGCTGGTCCAGGCAGATGGACCCTTCCTGGTTCTGGTTCTGATGGAGGTTTCTTCCTGGTTCTGGTTCTGATGGAGGTTTCTTCCTGTTAAAGGGAGTTTTTTCTCTCCACAGTCGCCTCGTGCAGCTCAGGATCAGAGAGAAGTTTCAGTTAATCTGCTGGTTTCCTTAACTCGGATACAGTTTTAATGGTTCTGTATGAATTGGACTAATTTTGAGTTTGATTAATTGACTTTGATTAGATCACAATGAATTGGTCTGTAATTGGTTTGAATGGTTTGTTTGAAGCTCTCTGAGATGCTGTGAGATCAGACAGTATTTGGGATGATGTTCCACCGGTTAAAGAACAGATCCGACGCAGAAGGGCAGCAGATGGGAATCAGACGGTCAGTTCAGCTCTGAGCAGAGACTCACTTCAGGTGGTCAGACTGTCAGTGAATGCCTAACAGCTCACAGGGAGATGGTTTGTTTCAGGTCAGCAGGCTTTCAGGTGTGTTACAGTCAGGGTGAAGTTACAGTTCAAACAGGTTACTTACAGGTAGTAAGTGTAGGAGTGATTATTTCTTCTTCTGATTGGTAGGGGGCGGATCAGAGGGAGGATGAAATGGAGGGAAAGAAAACAGAAAAACAGAAAAAGGAAAACAACAGATTAATGCCTCAGAGAGAAATCAACAGAACAGATGAGTTAAAATATTCTGTGTGGGGTGGAGGAGTGGAGAGCAGGGATTGGCCGGTTCGAGGTGTCAGTCAAAGGCAGAGGGGACATTTGATTGGTTAACAAGGTGAAATGAACATGGCAGCGTGACAGCTTCTCTCTGTAAAATCAGTACATGTAACTTTATCAGATAGTGATGTCATAGCGATCTAACACAAAACCAATCAGATCAATCAGAGGAAAACCCAGCTCGACCTCATCAGCCGTACATGAAGACCTCCTCCACCAAGACAACAACATCTCACTTTAATCTCACACCTGAATGGACCTGAATCATGCCCCATCCTCCCCAGATCTTAACCTACAGTAGAACCTTTGAAATGGTGGAGGATCAACTCAGTATTAAGAGCAGAAGAACAGATCCTGATTCTTCAGTGTCTGAGTGGCAGAGAACTGATGTTTAAATCTGTTAGTTTCATCTGTTCTCAGAGTCCAGAAATCATCAGTTAGGAGGAGGAACAGCAGCTCAGCATCTGTCACATCTGTCTCCTCCACAGCCAACAGGCTCATCAGAGTGTCTGACCCCCCCGGTTCTGACCCCCCCGGTTCACTTCATCAGTATTCAGATAATTATAATAATGAATTAATAATGAATTAAAATAATATAATAGTTCAGATAAAACATGTCTGTTATCTGGTGGTAGAAACCAGATCTGATGCTAATCTGGGACTTTCTGTTATTCAGGGGGCGGGGCTTAGGGGTTCATACCATGAGAGACTCGTATCCCTAAAAAAACAAGCCTGAATGGAAGTATGTTTATGAGCTCGGATGATAGATTCATCCATTTTGAAAAAAGCAAAAAGTTATCATCTCTTTTCTCTTTCCAGAAAGGCACTAAACTGTCCACCTTCTCCCCTTGTGTTTGGCATCATGACTGAAGCTACCTGACAGCATTAAAAACAGGCTTTGAAGGCTTCATACGGTCTGATACGGTTCATAAAGTCACACTATATGCAGACAACCTGCTTCTATAAGTTCCAAATCCAGTTAAAAGTGAGATGTTACCAGTCAACTCACCGAGTAAGAACTCCCACATTCTCTGGCACCATTTGGGTGTTCTGACAACAGATTTAACTATTGGATACGATCGATCACAGCATTCTGTTACAGAGACTTGAACATGTTATTGGGATTAAAGGAACTGCATTAGGCTGGTTTAAGTCATATTTATCTGATAGATTCCAGTTTGTTCTTGTAAATGAAGAATCTTCCTCACACACCAGAGTAAGTCATGGAGTTCCTCAGGGTTCTGTGCTTGGACCAATTCTTTTTACTTTATACATGCTTCCGTTAGGTAACATTATCAGACAGCATGGCATAAATTTCCATTTCTATGCTGATGATACTCAGCTGTACTTATCTATGAAACCAGATGAAACCAATAGGTTGGTCAGACTACAAGCGTCTGCTAAATGCATAAACATGAACTCCTCTGGATACCAAAGTATTCTAGAGTCAGATGTGAGGCCATCTGTCCCACAGCTAAAGCTGGGCTGAAACTGGCTCATCAACAGGACAAAGATCCCAAACACAGCAGCAGATCTACAGCAGAATGTGGGAAAAAGGAAAGAATCAAGGTGTTGCAATGGTCCAGTCAGAGTCCAGACCTCAGCCTGACTGAAATGCTGTGGTGGGACCTTAAGAGAGCTGCAGAAACCAGCTGTGCACTTTGGTTTTGTGGCTGAGAGTTTGTGTCTGTGGATGAATGAGATGCAGAAGCTCGGCATTCTGCTGCTTTTAGGCGCGTTTCTGTGTAATAAAGATGATGTGTGACAGCAACACGAGGATTCTGAGCTGTAACAAGGTGATTGTGGGATAAGGGGAGGATGCATTTCATGTCCTGAGCTGTGGCGCCTTCTCACCCTGCAGCTCCTGCTGTAATGAGTCTGACCTCCGTTTGGTCACAGCGTGGAAATCAAACGCACCCGTCGACATTAAAAAGCTCATTAGAGCCGGAGCCAGCGCCTCTCGTTTCTCACCCTCTCTAATATCTGAGATCAGAGCTCCATCTCCCCGGCAGACGAGTCAGACTCAGGCTCGCCACATCGAACCGGCGCAGACACACACTCTGCATGAAACGTAACCGACGCACACGCCTCGGGAAACGTGTGTCTGCTGCCTAAAGCCATTCAGCTCGAGGCGACGCACAGAAGAAGAATAAAACGCTTTCATCTAAATTTCTCTCTTATCTGCAGCGTTCTGCAAACACCGTGAGAGTGTGTGTGTGTGTGTGCAGGAAAAATCATGTGTGTGTGTGTGTGTGTGTGTGTGTGTCTGTGAGTGTGTGTGTGTGTGTGTGCAGGATAACTCGTGTGTGTGTGTGTGTGTCTCTGTGTGTGTCTGTGTGTGTGTGTGTGTGTGTGTGTGTGTGTGTGTGTGTGTGCAGGATAACTCGTGTGTGTGTGTGTGTGTCTCTGTGTGTGTCTGTGAGTGTGTGTGTGTGCAGGATAAATCATGTGTGTGTGTCTCTGTGAGTGTGTGTGTCTCTGTGTGTGTGTGTGTGTGTGTGTCTGTGTGTGTGAGTGTGTGAGTGTGTGTGTGTGTGTGTGTGTCTCTGTGTGTGTGTGTGTGTGTGTGTGTGTGTGTGTCTGTGAGTGTGTGTGTGTGTGTGTGTGCGTCCCAGCGGGGGGGTGTTTGATGTTGGAGAGTAAAGTCGGAGCAGATACAGTTTAATGGTGATTAGTGGGATCTGCTCCATTATTCCTCCTCATCTTCCTGGCTGTCACTGAGTCTGAGGACATGATGGCGTCTTTGATGTCGTCCAGCTCCACACAAAACTACATAATACCAGCATTAAACTTTGAAGAATTCCTCCAGACTAAATTCTCTTTCTGACTGAACATCTCATGTTTTAATGCTAATGACCCGCAGCAGCGCCCCCTGCTGGGCGGACATGCAGCTCACTTATTGGAGGCCAGAAGTAATCTAATAAAAGGTCAATAATTTCTGTTGTTTCGTCATTAAAGCTGAAAGAAGTTGGTTTATAAATAACTTTGAACTGCTTTCAGCCATGTTTGCAGAGTTCAGTCCCCAAAAGATTTGTTCTCAGAGAAAAACATGAATGAACACAGCTGACTACAGGTATTTACCGCTGATGGATCAATTCCATCATAACAGCTTCAATGAGGTCTTCTTCCAGTGACCGAGTCAATCAATCAATCAATAAAAGTTAGCTCAGTTTGCTCTACAGTCACACCAAACACCCAGGACCGCTGCATGTCCTGAATCTGCTCTGCTCACCACAGCTGCTGCTGGTTATTTTCTAATTCCTCACAAAAATAACCAATAATAACCAATAATAACCAATAATAATCAATAATAACCAATAATAACCAATAATAATCAATAATAACCAGTAATAATCAATAATGACCAATAATAATCAATAATAACCAATAATAACCAATAATAATCAATAATAACCAATAGTAATCAATAATAACCAATAATAACCAATAATAATCAATAATAATCAATAATAACCAATAATATTCAATAATAACCAATAATAACCAATAATAATCCATAATAACCAACAATAACCAATAATAACCAATAATAACCAATAATAATCCATAATAACCAACAATAATCAATAATAACCAATAATAACCAATAATAACCAACAATAATCAATAATAACCAATAATAACCAATAATAACCAATAATACCCAACAATAATCAATAATAACCAATAATAACCAATAATAACCAATAATACCCAACAATAATCAATAATAACCAATAATAACCAATAATAACCAATAATAACCAACAATACTCAATAATAACCAATAATAACCAATAATAACCAATAATAACCAATAATAATCAATAATAACCAATAATAACCAATAATACCCAACAATACTCAATAATAACCAATAATAACCAATAATAACCAATAATACCCAACAATAATCAATAATAACCAATAATAACCAATAATAACCAATAATAACCAACAATACTCAATAATAACCAATAATAACCAATCAGATGCATTTCAGGATGTGACACACAGCTGCTCAGAGAACCAGGAACAAAGTGTTTAAAAGAAGTGGAAATACAATATTTCTGTGTGGCGTTATTAAAACGCTGTTATAAAAACTGTAAAAATGACCATAAATCTGACAAATCAATGTGATAAATGTGCTTTTTCTGAGTTTGAATGCTGGATTATTCTCACCGTTTCTTCATCAGAAGGACGACTCCCAGGAAGATGATGATGAAGAGCAAGACTCCAGCGATGGACCCAGCGATCTTAACGGTGTGATCCGACTGCTTCTCCTGCTCCGGTTCCGGTTTCCTGGTTGCAGCCCCTGGAAACACCAACCAGCGTTAACTACCTTTAACTAATTAACCAGCAGGGATCCTCTGATTTAGAAGAAAACATGCAGGAAACTGTGTTTCTGGGCACAGAACATGTGCTTAATCTTTGAGCTTCACTCAGGAAACTCCAACACTGAGCAGCATCCAGCTGAAAAGCATCAGGATGCTGGAAGATTCTTTCTCAGGTTCATGTTCAACCAGTAAAACCAGTCTGTGCCGCTGTGTCTGAGGCAGGCTCAGAAGCCTTCTCCTCTGACTGCATAATGGGATGTCAGGCCCATGAAGAATCCATTACCCCTCTGTGTGTGTGTGTCCAGGTGCAATATCCTTCCAGGTGACTCTGTAGATGAGAAACGTTCAGGACAAGACGTCGACTGCTGTAATGTGTCATTTCAGACCTCCTCCACTTTTTCCATCAGAAACTGACACCAGCTTTCAATCACTCTGTGAGTGTGTTTCTGTCTGCGCTGAGGGAGGTTAACCTATTCTAATGAGGACACCACTGCATTATGGGGACATTTTAACACTGTGGGGATATTACTGCATTATGGGGACATTTAACACTGCGGGGACATTACTGCAATATGGGGACATTTAACACTGAGGGGACATTACTGCATTATGGGGACATTGAACACTGTGGGGACATTACTGCATTACGGGGACATTATTGCATTATGGGGACATTTTAACACTGTGGGGACATTTTAACACTGCGGGGACGTTACTGCATTATGGGGACATTTAACACTGTGGGGATATTACTGCATTATGGGGACATTTAACACTGCGGGGACATTACTGCAATATGGGGACATTGAACACTGTGGGGACATTACTGCATTACGGGGACATTATTGCATTATGGGGACATTTTAACACTGTGGGGACATTTTAACACTGCGGGGACGTTACTGCATTATGGGGACATTTAACACTGTGGGGACATTACTGCATTACGGGGACATTGAACACTGTGGGGACATTACTGCATTACGGGGACATTGAACACTGTGGGGACATTATTGCATTATGGGGACATTTTAACACTGTGGGGACATTTTAACACTGTGGGGACATTACTGCATTATGGGGACATTGAACACTGTGGGGACATTACTGCATTACGGGGACATTGAACACTGTTGGGACATTACTGCATTACGGGGACATTGAACACTGTTGGGACGTTACTGCATTATGGGGACATTTTAACACTGCGGGGATATTACTGCATTATGGGGACATTGAACACTGTGGGGACATTACTGCATTATGGGGACATTGAACACTGTGGGGACATTACTGCATTACGGGGACATTATTGCATTATGGGGACATTTTAACACTGTGGGGACATTTTAACACTGCGGGGACGTTACTGCATTACGGGGACATTGAACACTGTTGGGACATTACTGCATTATGGGGACATTGAACACTGTTGGGACATTATTGCATTATGGGGACATTTTAACACTGTGGGGACATTTTAACACTGCGGGGACGTTACTGCATTACGGGGACATTGAACACTGTTGGGACATTACTGCATTACGGGGACATTGAACACTGTTGGGACATTACTGCATTATGGGGACATTTAACACTGTGGGGACATTACTGCATTATGGGGACATTTTAACACTGCGGGGACATTTTAACACTGCGGGGACGTTACTGCATTATGGGGACATTTTAACACTGCGGGGACGTTACTGAATTATGGGGACATTTTAACACTGCGGGGACATTTTAACACTGCGGGTGTGTTCCTGCATTACGGGGACATTTAACACTGCGGGGACATTTAAAACTGAGGGGACGTTACTGCATAACGGGGACATTTAACACTGCGGGGACATTTTAAAACTGAGGGGACGATACTGCATAACGGGGACATTTAACACTGCGGGGACATTTTAACACTGCGGGTGTGTTCCTGCATTACGGGGACATTTAACACTGCGGGGACATTTTATAACTGAGGGGACGATACTGCATAACGGGGACATTTAACACTGCGGGGACATTTTAACACTGCGGGTGTGTTCCTGCATTACGGGGACATTTAACACTGCGGGGACATTTTAAAACTGAGGGGACGTTACTGCATAACGGGGACATTTAACACTGCGGGGACATTTTAAAACTGAGGGGACGTTACTGCATTATGGGGACATTTAACACTGCGGGGACATTACTGCATTATGGGGACATTTTAACACTGAGGGGACGTTACTGCATTATGGGGACATTTAACACTGCGGGGACATTACTGCATTATGGGGACATTTTAACACTGCGGGGACATTACTGCATTATGGGGACATTTAACACTGTGGGGACATTACTGCATTATGGGGACATATTAACACTGCGGGGACATTTTAACACTGCAGGGACATTCCTGAATTACGGGGACATTTTAACACTGCGGGGACATTCCTGAATTACGGGGACATTTTAACACTGCGGGGATATTACTGCATTATGGGGACATTTAACACTGTGGGGACATTACTGCATTACGGGGACATTTAACACTGTGGGGACATTACTGCATTACGGGGACATTTAACACTGTGGGGACATTACTGCATTATGGGGACATTTTAACACTGCGGGGACGTTCCTGCATTATGGGGACATTTTAACACTGCGGGGATGTTACTGAATTACGGGGACATTTAACACTGCGGGGACATTACTGCATTATGGGGACATTTTAACACTGCGGGGACGTTCCTGCATTATGGGGACATTTTAACACTGTGGGGACATTTTAACACTGCGGGGATGTTACTGAATTATGGGGACATTTTAACACTGCGGGGACATTTAACACTGCGGGGACATTACTGCATTATGGGGACATTTTAACACTGCGGGGACGTTCCTGCATTATGGGGACATTTTAACACTGCGGGGACATTTTAACACTGCGGGGATATTACTGCATTACGGGGACATTTTAACACTGCAGGGACATTTTAACACTGTGGGGACATTACTGCATTACGGGGACATTTAACACTGCGGGGATATTACTGCATTATGGGGACATTTAAAACTGTGGGGACATTACTGCCTTACGGGGACATTTTAACACTGTGGGGACGTTCCTGCATTATGGGGACATTTTAACACTGCGGGGACGTTCCTGCATTATGGGGACAGCTTAACACTGCGGGGACATTACTGCATTACGGGGACATTTTAACACTGCGGCGACGTTCCTGCATTATGGGGACAGCTTAACACTGTGGTGAGAGAGACAGTATAGTTAATAGTCTACCACACAACAGCCAAGAGTCAAAATACAGCCCCGACAAATTAAGTATGCTAATTAGGCAACAAGACCGCATTAAGGAAGAACATGAAACAGGCAACACGCTAAACTCAATAGCAAAATTTCCAAAAACAATATTAAAACTCACCAGGTACAACCTGCCGGTTTTTGTGACGAGCATGAACTCAAAGCGCGCTCACATTAGTGACAGATTTCATCGCGATGCCTGATGTGGAGGCGCTGTTGGACTCCACACTTCTCTTGTTTTTATGGTAGGGCTAACGGTAGGACTAACGGTGGGGCTAATGTTAGGGCTAACGGTAGGGCTAACAGTAGGGCTAACGGTGAGGCTAATGGTAGGGCTAACGGTAGGGCTAACGGTGGGGCTAACGTTAGGGCTAACGGTAGGACTAACGGTGGGGCTAACGTTAGGGCTAACGGTAGGGCTAACGGTAGGGCTAACGGTGGGGCTAACGGTGGGGCTAACGGTGGGGCTAACGTTAGGGCTAACGGTAGGGCTAACAGTAGGGCTAACGGTGAGGCTAATGGTAGGGCTAACGGTAGGGCTAACGGTGGGGCTAACGGTGGGGCTAACGGTGGGGCTAACGTTAGGGCTAACGGTGGGGCTAACGGTAGGGCTAACGGTGGGGCTAACGGTGGGGCTAACGGTGGGGCTAACGGTGGGGCTAACGGTAGGGCTAACGGTGGGGCTAACGGTAGGGCTAACACAATTCTTGGTGGGGCTATATGATTATGGGATGTTAAGTTTAACACTGTGGTGATATACTAATACAAACAGAGAAAAACATATGCTTGATGAACCTAATATGAGTTGAGGCTCTGTTTCTGTCTGAAATAGAACCGGAACAGAAGTGGACCAGGTTGACAGCTCGTTACTACACTGGTTCATCAGGGAACTGGGCCAGAAACCATTCTCAGCAGTACGGCTGTAGTTGGTTCTTAACAGAAGCCGGTAGTTAAAGAACCAGTGGAGAACGCAGCATGAATGGTTCTGCTGCCGTGCACTGAACTAGTTTTTAACACGCTGAGACAGTTTCCTGTATTTTCTGTTTTCATTTCATCTCTTCAAGGTCAGACGAGCTCGGATATCAGCCTCCTCCTGTATCTATGTTTAATCACACACACACAGAGCATCACCCCCTCGGAGGCAGAGAGCTGCTGTTTTCAGTTTAAATGCTATCAAAATACTTTGAAGGCAGAATTTATCTGTGTGTGAGTGTGTGTTTCCATGTGTGCGTCTCTTTGTCTGTGTGTCACAGCAGGCCATAGAGAAGTTGTTTTTATGTGAAAGTGAAGCTGTTTTGTGCTTCGGGGTTTCAGCCAGTCATGCTGAGTGGGAGGTGTGTGTGTTGCAGTTTGTATACGAGGCAAACAGCTGTTTGTGTGTGTGTGTGTGTGTGTGTGTTGTGTCCAAACAGTTGGTGGAAAGTTTCCACCTTCAGGCTGGTAAATATTTAAATGTAATTTTGTGAAAGCTGTGAATTTTGAGTGCGTGTGTCCACCTGTTCAGCTGCAGTCCACACACACACACACACAGACACACACACACACACACAGACACAGACACACACACACACACACACACACACACACACACACACAGGATGAAAACACTCAGTTCCTGCCATTGTTACACAGATGAGGTTCAGCTGTATGGTTTCAGCCTGATGACTTTTCTAAGGTCTCCATAAAGTCCATAAAGACTGGATGTCAGACTCCTTTCTTCAGCTGAACTCAGATAAAACAGGTTCTGGGTGTTCTGTCTTCTTCAGTCTGACCCACTTTACGTAATCTTGGTGTTGTTCTGATCCAGGATCTAAGCCTTGATCAGCTTGTAAACAGTCGTGATTATTGAAATGAGCAGAACTTCTCTGGTCCAGAATGCAGCTGCCAGGCGGCTCACAGAACCTCCCAGAGGCTCTCATATTCCACCAGTTCTGGTTACTTTCCATGGGCTCCGGGTCAGGTTCAGGATCCAGTTCAGAGTTCAGCATCATAATGAAGGTTTGAGTGAACTCAGTGGCAGCCTTGATCAGAGTCGGGTTGGTCTCTTCTGATTGTTCTGATTCATTTCTCTTTCATTCGGCTACAAATGGTGTCTCAGAGTGTCTCAGAGTGTCTCAGAGTGTCTCAGAGTGTCCCAGAGTGTCTCAGAGTGTGTCAGAGTGTGTCAGAGTGTGTCAGAGTGTGTCAGAGTGTCTCAGAGTGTGTCAGAGTGTCCCAGAGTGTGTCAGAGTGTCTCAGAGTGTGTCAGAGTGTGTCAGAGTGTGTCAGAGTGTGTCAGAGTGTCTCAGAGTGTCTCAGAGTGTGTCAGAGTGTCTCAGAGTGTCTCAGAGTGTCCCAGAGTGTCTCAGAGTGTCTCAGAGTGTCCCAGAGTGTCTCAGAGTGTGTCAGAGTGTGTCAGAGTGTGTCAGAGTGTGTCAGAGTGTCTCAGAGTGTCTCAGAGTGTCTCAGAGTGTCTCAGAGTGTGTCAGAGTGTCTCAGAGTGTGTCAGAGTGTGTCAGAGTGTGTCAGAGTGTCTCAGAGTGTGTCAGAGTGTGTCAGAGTGTGTCAGAGTCTCTCAGAGTGTGTCAGAGTGTCTCAGAGTGTCTCAGAGTCTCTCAGAGTGTCTCAGAGTGTGTCAGAGTGTGTCAGAGTGTCTCAGAGTGTCTCAGAGTGTCCCAGAGTGTCTCAGAGTGTGTCAGAGTGTGTCAGAGTGTGTCAGAGTGTGTCAGAGTGTCTCAGAGTGTGTCAGAGTGTCCCAGAGTGTGTCAGAGTGTCTCAGAGTGTGTCAGAGTGTGTCAGAGTGTGTCAGAGTGTCTCAGAGTGTCTCAGAGTGTGTCAGAGTGTCTCAGAGTGTCTCAGAGTGTCCCAGAGTGTCTCAGAGTGTCTCAGAGTGTCCCAGAGTGTCTCAGAGTGTGTCAGAGTGTGTCAGAGTGTGTCAGAGTGTGTCAGAGTGTCTCAGAGTGTCTCAGAGTGTCTCAGAGTGTCTCAGAGTGTGTCAGAGTGTGTCAGAGTGTGTCAGAGTGTCTCAGAGTGTGTCAGAGTGTGTCAGAGTGTGTCAGAGTCTCTCAGAGTGTGTCAGAGTGTCTCAGAGTGTCTCAGTGTGTCTCAGAGTGTCTCAGAGTCTCTCAGAGTGTCTCAGAGTGTGTCAGAGTGTGTCAGAGTGTGTCAGAGTGTGTCAGAGTGTGTCAGAGTCTCTCAGAGTGTGTCAGAGTGTCTCAGAGTGTCTCAGAGTCTCTCAGAGTGTCTCAGAGTGTCTCAGAGTCTCTCAGAGTGTCTCAGTGTCTCAGAGTGTGTCAGAGTGTGTCAGAGTGTCTCAGAGTGTGTCAGAGTGTGTCAGAGTGTCTCAGAGTGTGTCAGAGTGTCTCAGAGTGTGTCAGAGTGTGTCAGAGTGTCTCAGAGTGTCTCAGAGTGTCTCAGAGTGTCTCAGAGTGTGTCAGAGTGTGTCAGAGTGTCTCAGAGTGTCTCAGAGTGTCTCAGAGTGTCTCAGAGTGTGTCAGAGTGTCTCAGAGTGTCTCAGAGTGTGTCAGAGTGTCTCAGAGTGTCTCAGAGTGTGTCAGAGTGTCTCAGAGTGTCTCAGAGTGTGTCAGAGTGTCTCAGATTGTCTCAGAGTGCCTCAGAGTGTCTCGGAGTGTCTCAGAGTGTCTCAGAGTGTCTCAGAGTGTGTCAGAGTGTGTCAGAGTGTGTCAGAGTGTCTCAGAGTCTCTCAGAGTGTCTCAGAGTGTGTCAGAGTGTCTCAGAGTCTCTCAGAGTGTCTCAGAGTGTCTCAGAGTGTGTCAGAGTGTGTCAGAGTGTGTCAGAGTGTCTCAGAGTCTCTCAGAGTGTCTCAGAGTGTGTCAGAGTCTCTCAGAGTGTCTCAGAGTGTCTCAGAGTGCCTCAGAGTGTCTCGGAGTGTCTCAGAGTGTCTCAGAGTGTCTCAGAGTGTGTCAGAGTGTCTCAGAGTCTCTCAGAGTGTCTCAGAGTGTGTCAGAGTGTGTCAGAGTGTGTCAGAGTGTCTCAGAGTGTCTCAGAGTGTCTCAGAGTCTCTCAGAGTGCCTCAGAGTGCCTCAGAGTGCCTCAGAGTGCCTCAGAGTCTCTCAGAGTGTCTCAGAGTAACCAGGTTCAGGTGGACTGAATGAAAGGAGGAGCAGCGAACTGCATCATTAATTATCAACATTTTGGAAACAGCACGAATGTCTCTGTGATGGTTCATCTGAACTTTAAATTGCAGCTGTGGCTAAAAGCTTAAAGACTTAAAACTCAGTGACTTTGTCCTTATATGTGAGAAGCTGTCAGTTAGTCTGTTAGAAACCTTTCTGCTGAATGGGAGGCTTTATTCGACTGCTCGTCTGAAACCAGAACCTGGTTTAAGCAGGTTTTAAAGGCTTAAAGTTTCTACAAATAATCTCATTTTCATTGCTGGTTAAGTTCCAGACGAACACTTTGGAACGGCAGCTCTTTGAGGAGATTTGTGTGACTTGCAACATTGAGTCTGAACACAGATGTAGAACCGACAGAAGCACAGGCAGCAGTGTGTGTCTCTGACCTGTTAGCTGCTTGTCGCCAGCTGCCGGGACGATGCGAACGTACGGCGTGGTGAGCTGGGTGACGATTATCGCCGCTGCTCATCCAGGAAGGCATGCAGAGAGACAGACAGATAGAGACAGAAACAGGCTGTAGCAGAGGTGGTTCTGAAGCAGAAGAATTAGTACATGCAGATTTAACCTCCACTTTCATCTGTGGGTCACTTTATGAAGCAGCTGGGAGCCTCAAATCAAAGATGCTCAGGAGACGATGAAACCTTCCTCCATCAGGACGCCGCGAACGTTTCTGCATCAAACTGACTGAGTGCTCCTTTCACTTCTAATTGTTATTTATGTCAGACAGATTGTAGCCAACATGCTTCTTTAGTGCTGGAATTCATCTGTTCTTACATTTCAGACCTGCAGCAGATTCAAATGTTTATGCATTTAGCAGAAGCTTTGATCCAAAGGGACTTACAGGTGGGCAGGTAGGGTGAGGGGTCATGCCTAAGGACCCTACTGGAGACAGAACCTTTCACTCAGGGGATTTGAACCCAGGTTCACTACACTATCCAGTCCAGTAAAAGACTGATTTAAAACTGATTTCCTCTCTGACAGTTTGAAGCCAACAGCTTTCATGTTTGGCCCATTTTTACTTCAGACCCGCAGCAGAACATAAGGATCCAAATGTTGTCTGATTCAGGGTTCTCCTTCTTCTTCAGATTCCAGTGGGTTTTTCTTACCTTTCAGTAAAGTTTTGTGACATTTTTTCTTCACTAACGACTCGTTTTCTTCTGGTTCGGACCAGTTGTTTCTTTAAAAAAAACTTTCTAAATGCTTAACTATGATGGAAGGGGCAGAAAGATGTGATAGTTGTTGCTTTGTGCTGTTTTTTTACAGTTAAATATGAATAAAGTTGAGTTCAACCCTCCAGCAGCTTCATAATGTTTCCCACAGGAGATCAGAGCAGCACTCAGTTAAACAGGAAGTTGTTTAGTTCATTAAAAACACCTGAAAGAGAAGCTCATTAATCAGCCAATCAGTGGTCAGACATTAGTAACCAATCAGGTAGCAGAGGTAGAGCGAAAGACGAGTCCGTGCACGGACCGTGCACAGTCTCTGTGAGGAACCTGGCTGAGAGTTCAGGACTGACTGCACACAGGTCCAGGTGTTTATACCAGTTCAGGAGGTTCTGAGTGAGTCTGACACATAATTCAGTGGGTTTGATGATGTTTCTACTCACTCAGCTTCTAAGTTGTCAATGATCTGCATCACTGCACATTAGTTCTGTTTGTTCAACAGCTGCAGAGTGTCAGTAGATCTGCCCCTTAGTATCACCGGTGACCCGGTGACCCGGAGACCCGGTGACCCGGAGACCCGGTGACCCGGTGACCCGGTGCACGGTGTGGAACATGACCCTAACCCCTACCCCTAATATATTATAATAATATATCATTACAAATTCAGTTAAAAATGTCGGTGCCTACATGCAATATGAATTATATACACCACATTCTGTCTTGGAGCGCTCAGCTGATTCTGGTTCTGTTTCGGTCCTGGTTCTGTTGGATCTCAGCGCTGCATTTGATACTGTAGATCACAGAATCCTGTTGCACAGGCTATAAAACTGGGTTGGACTTTCTGGTCCTTAACTGGTTCAGGTCCTATTTAGAAGGCGAGTTATTTTGTTACAATTAGCAGCTGAATCTGAGCGAGTGGCCATGACTTGTGGAGTCCCCCAGGGGTCAATCCTTGGACCTCTTCTGTTTAACTTGTATTTGCTCCCTTTGGGTCAGATATTGCAGAACTTTAACATGAATTATCACAGTTATACAGACGATACACAGCTTTATGTCTCTGTCACCAGACGACTGCAGCCCAGCAGACGTACTGTGTCCGTGTTTGGAGGAAATAAACTCTGGATGAGAGAAAATTTTCTACAATTAAATTAAGACAAAACTGAGATCATTCTGTTTGGTATCAAAGAGGATCAGCATTGGTAAATACTTTGAGACTCGGGCCCTTAAAATCACTGACCAAGTTGGTAACCTTGGAGTGTTGATAGACTCAGATCTGACTTTCAGCAGCCACATCAAAGCTGTCACCAAGGCAGCTTTTTACCAACTCAGAAACATTAACAGAATTAAAGGTTTTCTCTCCCAAAAAGACCAGGAGAAACTCATCCATGCATTCATCTCCAGGAGACTCCATCACTGTAACAGTCTTTTAACTGGACTTCCCAAAAAGAGCAGTACACATCTGCAGCTCATCCAGAACGCTGCTGCTGCTGGAGTTTTAACCAGGACTCAGAGATCTGAACACATCACACCAGCTTTAAAGTCTTTACTCTGGCTTCCAGTCAGTCACAGAATAGATTTTAAAGCCTGCTGATGGTTTATAAATCCCAGAATCTGTGATATGTTCAGAGAATATAAACCCAGCAGAGCTCTTAGATCCAAGGACTCAGGTCAGCTGGTCCAGTCCAGAGCCCAGACTGAACATGGAGAAGCAGCATTTAGCTGCTATGCTGCAAACAAGTGGAACAAACTGCCAGAGATAGGGTTAGGGTTAGGTTAGATTAACCCAGAGATTAAACTGTCACCAAATGTTCCAGGTTAAAAACAGTTATTTTCTCATGTGTCTCTGCATGAAATCTGCAGGATATCTTTCAACTTATTGAAACTGTTGCTTGTTTTTATTCATTTTATTTATTTCTCTTTATATTCTTTTACATATTTTTAATGCTTCTTCCTTGTGATGCTTTTATTTCATGTAAAGCAGTTTGAATTATTTTGTACATGAAATGTGCTACAAATAAATCTGACTTTTGGAAAATGCGTCAGAAATGAGGAAAGTGTATGTTTAATGCCTAAAAACATGAACAGACGACCTCCAAAACCAACTCACAGAACATATGACAGACAAAGGTTTGGCCTATAAATGGTGGAGCCCACTTCCAGCAAAGAGACTGATTATTTATTACTTTTGTCCGTTTTATTAATGTATTTTGATTATCAGGTGACTGCATGCAGAATGCTGGTGCCACCAACTCATGCTCGGTGTTAGCGCTGCACGGCATCATGGGAAAGTAGGGGGAGGGAAGCCCCCCTCCCACGGGAGACGGGGTTGGCTGCTGCCGCGTGACTGACAGGCGCCGGGGGACCACCAGAACCAATCAGCAGCTGGTGTCGTTAGCCACCAGAACTGAGCTGAAATAAAAGCTGATTAAAACCAGAACAGAGTGTGTGTGTGTGTGATAACTCTGGATGTTCACCAGGGGAGATAACTGCTTTCAGCTTGTTTAGCTGCTGGGTTGCTGCTCTCAGTCGACCACACAGTCAGAGCGTTTCAGCGTTAACACAACAGAGGATTTTCTGTGTCTTCAGAGGACATTTTGGGCTGAAAGACAGATGGACACAGTGATGGACAAATGTCAGCTATGAGCAGTCGGCCCCCGGGTTTTCTCTTTAGCTCCCTCCATAGTTCAGGCTCCTCAGCATTATCTTCCCAAAGGGACACGAACAACATGTTGGGAAACCCGGTAAAGGCCCAGTTTTGCTGCCATTTGGAACTGGTTTGGTTCTCCAGAGTCAGACCTGGAACAAACCATCGCAGACTTTGTTCTAAGGTTATTGCAGCGAGCGGCAGCAGCAGAGGCATCCAGCCCGGGGGGGGTGTGGCTGACGACCAGATGCTGAAGACCGCTACAAACACCTGCTACAAAGCAGGTGACCTCAGCGGGATCAGAAGGGACCCGGTGGGAGGAGCCGGGTTCATCCACAGGATGGACCCAGGTATGTGCTGCCAAGCAGGAAGTGTTTACAGGAAGATGGAGGGGGGGTCATTCTACTCAGCGGACCTCTGGTCTGATAGAACTGTGCAGCTGGACATGAAGCTGATGGAGCCTTTTATTACGGATGAGTGGGCTCTGATGTGTTTAAAGAACATTATCATATGGCTTTTCATAAGAAGAGAAATGGAGGAGAATGTCTGGTTTGCTGGTTGTAACGCGCCCTCCTTCCTTTAGATCCCATAGATGTCCCTGCACCATGTTTGTTTTATGATTAGTAGGTTCACGGTCATCAGTTTCTACGTTATAAATAAGTTAATTTCTGTTTCATTTTACAGCATCTGCCGGAATGTTTTGTCACCACAAAAGTAAAGAAAAAGAGAAATAAATTAAAGATGAGCCAACAAATTCTGACCCAAACCTGCATCAGGTAGTGACTCTTCACTTTTCTCCAAAATGTCTTGGATGGGTCAGAATAGAAAATAAATCTGATGACCTCAGCCTTGGCTCCCAACAACACTAGCAGCTAACGCCGTGCACCTGCTCCTTTAAGAATGAATTTTACCTTTGATTGTCACAGAGCAATAAAGAATTAATACATTATTAATTTTCATTAATAAAAACCTTTTTTATAAAGTTTTTATCATAAATGGCTCCAACAGGCTAACAATGCTAACGGCTAAGACAGAGCTAGCCGCTGTCTTACCTTTGGTGGCCACTCGGACGCAGTCGATCTTTGTCTCCTGTTGGAGAAAGAAGCAAAATAGTTTCTGTCAACACGGTGTCACATCTGGAAGCTTCCTGCACACGCACACAGCCGTGCACGCACACAGCCGTGCACGCACTGATGGTAAACAGAGCAGACAGAAGGAAAATGGCTCTGGATCAGTGCCTGTGCTGGCATTTAACAGCCGACACACACCGGCTGTGGAAGGGTTCAGCGAGAGGCAAACATCTTGCATCTTTCTGCTTTTAACAAACAAGCAACAAATTAACCACATGAGCTCATGAATATTCATTCTCACACACTTATACACGTGCACATGTACGTGCACAGCGGTGCGCCTCTGTGGCGCGGCGACACTAAAAAGCACTACTGTCGCTGCATTATTCAGCACACACACACCAATTAAAGCTCCCAGCATCAATAATTAACACACAACACAAAACGATCAGCGAGTGTGAGTAAAGCCGAACAGTTATCTTATCAGCACACACACACAGCCTGCCGCTGGAGCTATCTGCATTAAACTGCTGCTGTGTGAGACCTCTGCGTCTCGGTTTGGGGGTTTTATGACAGAACAGAACAAAAAGCTGCAGCACAGAACAGAACAGTGTCACAAAGTGTCGAGCTCTGCTGCTCGCTGTGATTGGATGTGTTGACACCTGCCACTTCTCCAAATAAAGCCCACTCTGTGCCTCCTCTGTGACGAACCCAGAGTTTCTCTGCACTGCAGGGTTCAAACTGCACCGCGGCTCAAATTGTCACAATTAGCATGAAAAGCTCCTCTGAGCATCGGGCAGAATGGAGCTTGACATGTGGATGTCTCTGCTGTCCATCCAGAATAAACCTCCTCTGAGTTCACACCAAAACACTCCTTCTAACAGGCTGAAAACAAAGAAGAAGGTGGTGGAGGAGGTGGGCTCTGAATGATTCACCGGTAACAGCTACGATCGAGCTCCTTTACTGCTGCTCTTAGCTACAGTCGCCCTGATGAGTCCCGATGTCTGACTGGTGCTCGGTGCAGGAGAGAACTGATGAGGAACCGGAGAACTCACCCCGTTAGCTGTGCTGACAGCCTGGTAGTAGATCCCATAGCTCTTATGGGGCAGCAGAGGAGCGTTCCAGTAACCGTTGTAGGTCCTGTTGTCACCTGTACAAGCACACGGGTAAACAAGTTAACTAACCGTTAACCAGTGATGATAACTAACTGACTGACTGATAAGCTCGTTCAGTCTTTAACTATCGTTCAGAACATCTTTATCGGTCTGGTTTCCAGAACGTGAAACAGCTCAGTGTGTTCAACGTGTTTCATGTTGCAGGTTATTCTCCACACAGAGGTGATGATAACTAACCCTGGAACCAACCAAACTCACCAGTGTAGTCATGTGGTCAAGGCCTGAGGTCATGTGATCAGGGCCTGAGGTCATGATGAGGGCCTGAGGTCATGATGAGGGCCTGAGGTCACATGATCGGGGCCTGAGGTCATGATGAGGGCCTGAGGTCATGATGAGGGCCTGAGGTCATGATGAGGGCCTGAGGTCATGATGAGGGCCTGAGTTCATGATGAGGGCCTGAGGTCATGATGAGGGCCTGAGTTCATGATGAGGGCCTGAGGTCATGATGAGGGCCTGAGGTCATGATGAGGGCCTGAGGTCATGATGAGGGCCTGAGGTCATGATGAGGGCCTGAGGTCATGATGAGGGCCTGAGGTCACATGATCGGGGCCTGAGGTCATGATGAGGGCCTGAGGTCATGATGAGGGCCTGAGGTCATGATGAGGGCCTGAGGTCATGATGAGGGCCTGAGGTCATGATGAGGGCCTGAGGTCACGTGATGAGGGCCTGAGTTCATAATGAGGGCCTGAGGTCACATGATCGGGGCCTGAGGTCATGATGAGGGCCTGAGGTCACATGATCAGGGCCTGAGGTCATGATGAGGGCCTGAGGTCACATGATCAGGGCCTGAGGTCATGATGAGGGCCTGAGGTCACATGATCAGGGCCTGAGGTCATGATGAGGGCCTGAGGTCACGTGATGAGGGCCTGAGTTCATAATGAGGGCCTGAGGTCACATGATCGGGGCCTGAATTCATGATGAGGGCCTGAGGTCACATGATCGGGGCCTGAGGTCATGATGAGGGCCTGAGGTCACATGATCAGGGCCTGAGGTCATGATGAGGGCCTGAGTTCATGATGAGGGCCTGAGTTCATGATGAGGGCCTGAGGTCACGTGATCAGGGCCTGAGTTCATGATGAGGGCCTGAGGTCACATGATCAGGGCCTGAGGTCATGATGAGGGCCTGAGGTCACGTGATGAGGGCCTGAGTTCATAATGAGGGCCTGAGGTCATGATGAGGGCCTGAGGTCATGATGAGGGCCTGAGGTCATGATGAGGGCCTGAGGTCATGATGAGGGCCTGAGGTCATGATGAGGGCCTGAGGTCATGATGAGGGCCTGAGGTCATGATGAGGGCCTGAGGTCACATGATCGGGGCCTGAGTTCATGATGAGGGCCTGAGGTCACATGATCGGGGCCTGAGGTCATGATGAGGGCCTGAGGTCACGTGATCAGGGCCTGAGTTCATGATGAGCCCATATTTTTATGAATATATTTTTATTCTGTATGAATATTTTAGATAATGATGTTATAATCTTTTTTTTTTAGGAAAATAGCATTTTGGCTAGCTGGCACAGACACGGTTAATGTGCATCGTCCCCATCAAATAAAATAAAAACAAACTAACTAATCTTACAAAACAACCAATTTTTCCATTAATCTACCAGCTGTTGTTTTCTGTCAGTTAATAAGTTAATAAGTTGACCTACTAGTAAGCTCATTAACTACTGGACATCATCGTGTTGATTCGGCTACAAACTAACAGGTCGACAGACCGATGATTTAGTTAAGTGTATGAACTAGTTAAATGGATAACTAGCATGCTGACTACAGAAGTAAATAAGTGACTGACCGACACAGAAGGGCATGGGTGCCCTCAGCTCGCTCATCGGCAGCTCGGCGCTGAAGTAATACTGGGAGTTGAGCAGCGTGGCGTTCTGGAAGTGAATGGGAACTGGATAACAGCGCAGGATCTCTGCAGTACCCCTCCTCTGCCTGCGGGGGCGCTCCTCCTCCACCACCACCTGGTACTTACTGCAGAGAGACAGACGGCTTAGCACAACAGACTGTGTTTATGTCATAAAACGATATTCATCACAGCTCACCTGAAGATTACCTGAACTCAGGGGTAAGTGTGTGACCCATCCAGTGTTTGAATGGGTCACATCTTTAAGGTCTACAGAAGGCTGAGGATGAATCAGGTGTGCTGGAGCAGGGAAACATGGAAAGCATGCAGGGCGGGGGGGCTGGAGCACCAGGACTGAGAAACACTGAGACCAGAATCCAGTGGAGTCGTTCAGTCAGTTAAACAGTAAGATAAATGTGTCACTGAGTCAGTTAGCTGGACCGATAAAAAGTCTTTTTCATCTGATTCATGTTGCTTGGTCAGTTTTTTGCTAAGCTAAGCAGGCTGCTAGCTGCTAGCTGTTTCCTTAGCTCATGACAGTCGGTGCAGCCTGCTGACTCAGTAACTTCAGAATAAATAAATCTTATCCAACCAGTAAGCTATCGAGTCAGTGAGTTGCTGTTTTTATCAGGAAGCTGGCCATTGATACCAGGTTGTTAGTCGTTTAGTTATTTGGCTTCTTCATGGTAAAATGCTTGTCAGCCAGGTAACTAACTGCTGAAGCAATGGTTGAAATGTTTGATGAGTCTCTGTCCAGCTGCACTTTGGGTAATGTAGTTTTCTGCAGCAGCAGCTGTTGGTTTGGAGTCTCGTCCCATTAAAGAGCTGCGGCCCTCTTTCTGCCGTCTGTTGGTTCATTATTCAGCTCCACAGAAAGGTCAGTGCACCCCACCCCTCCCTGCTTCATTTTTATTAAGTCTCTGCATGTAGAGGCTGTAACTTTATAACGTTCTGACATTAAACGGATAATTCATGTCCTCTTGCCTGGGCTGCTATTAAAGCCCAGATCCAGGTACGGAGGCAGAAAACAAAGCTGAGTTATAACTGAGAAATCTTCACTCTATCTGGCTGTCAGCTGATTATAATTGAATATAAATTCCCACCTGTTAAAGGGCAAAGAAATACCAGCTATTTATCTGTTTATGTGATGGAGTTTTTCATTGTTACTGTGAAGATGTAAAGCTGTGAGAGTGTTTTATTAAAGTTTCAGTCTGCTGAGCAAAAAGGGCATTCAGAGATATGAAGCCATGCAAGTTTATGGGAACTTTATTATTGAAATTCTATCAGCTCTATTATAACTCCACTGAAACAACCTTGATAACTGTGCAGAAACCCAAAGGAACAGAAACCTTTGACTCCACAGGAGCTCTGCTTCCATCTCAGGTCCTTTAGCTTCAAACAAGCTTTACATAGAAACCTCCTTAATGTTAAACATAACAAACTGAAACTTTTCGTTAACGATGTCTGATGAAACATTTATCAGGAAAACTCTGTTGGTTCCACAGATTTTTCATGGATTTGTGTTTCTGTTCAGTCTCAGAACTCATCTAACTAAAAGCATTTGAAATGTAAAATTCTCATCAGACAACAGCTGGTTTTAATGGTTTACATCCCAATAAATTCTTTCTTTTGCTCTCACATGAAAAGTGTTCCACCTGCAGGCAAAGTGCACACAGATGTGATTTTAAAATGGACAAAGACTAAAATCTTGTTCTCAATCTGCAGATTTTACACAATTTCTATGAAAAACTTAAAGCTTAATATTGACAAAGCTTTACAGAGCAGTCAAAAATACAACTTGAAGGCCATTTAAAGCTTCCATATTGTGTAAAAATCCTTTCCTCCAGTTCCTGGGGGCATACATCAGGGCGATTTTAATTTCTAAAGTACGTCACTCCTTAAGTTGGCTCCGCCTCCTCTGCTAAGCCCCGCCCACTCACATCCACCCTGCTGGCCGGATGAAGCCAGCTTCTGGTGGAAATGTTCTGCTGTCAGCTGCACTGAGGAGCATGCATCTTCCATCCAGCAGCAGCCTCAGAGGATATAAGAGCCCAGTGGATAAACTATATCTGAGGCTAATGTTCCAGCAGAGTTAGCTAAAGACTGTGAATGTGCAGCAAACACTTTTCATCCCACTGTTTTAACAACTTGGTCCAGTTCAACGCTGGACTGAAGGAACTGAGCCACAAAGAGGATCAGTTCCAACTCTCAGAGCCTGAACTTCAGAGCAGGGAAATGGAAGCATCTGAGAAATAACTCCTCATGGTTTATTTACTGATTTATTTCTTCCTTTAGCAGCAGCTAACGCTAACAGCTAACACTAACAGCTAACGCTAACAGCTTAGCTAATTAAATAACTCCTCATGGTTTATTTACTGATTTATTTCTTCCTTTAGCAGCAGCTAACGCTAACAGCTTAGCTAATGAAATAACTCCTCATGGTTTATTTACTGATTTATTTCTTCCTTTAGCAGCAGCTAACGCTAACAGCTTAGCTAATGAAATAACTCCTCATGGTTTATTTACTGATTTATTTCTTCCTTTAGCAGCAGCTAACGCTAACAGCTGAGCTAATGAAGATGACGTACACCAACTTCTAAGGAGTTCCTGCTGTTCCTTTCTGAAAGATGAACATTATTGTTCCCACATTACTTTGTTAGCTGAAGCTAACGCTAACAGCTTAGCTAATGAAGATGACGTACACCAACTTCTAAGGAGTTCCTGCTGTTCCTTTCTGAAAGATGAACATTATTGTTCCCACATTACTTTGTTAGCTGAAGCTAACGCTAACAGCTTAGCTAATGAAGATGACGTACACCAACTTCTAAGGAGTTACTGCTGTTCCTTTCTGAAAGATGAACATTATTGTTCCCACATTACTTTGTTAGCTGAAGCTTTCTAGCTGAACGGTTCCGTTCTGTAACTCAGACAACCTGCAGCTGTGTTTAAGGTGTGTTTCCAACACAGCACCGGTCCTCTCCTCACTCTCGGTGTGCTAACATTACATTATCGGCATGTTTCTGATAAAGATGGAGGTCTCCAGGTACAACTGTTTAATGAGGTTAATATATCCAAAATGTCTAAACGCAGTAATTAACGGTTCACATGCATTACTGCGAGTTACGCTGTGCACATCTCCGGCTTGGTCCATTACTGCTGATGAGAAAGCATTGTGTGCTAGCATCTGCTGCTAACTTACAGCTAACTCCTAACTTACAGCTAACTGCTAACTTACAGCTAACTCCTAACTCACAGCTAACTGCTAACTCACAGCTAACTCCTAACTTACAGCTAACTGCTAACTTACTGCTAACTGCTAACTTACAGCTAACTGCTAAACTGTTTCCCTCAGGGATCAATAGAGTAACTATCTGTATTAAATGCAGATATACATACTGCAGAACTTTACAGGAGCTGTAAATCTGAATCTGAATAGATTCCCAGAGGATCCATTGGACTCTTCTCTGAGGAAACACTGAACAGCAGAGACATTAAACAATATTTGGTAGAAACGTGGCGAGATGGTGACCGAGTCATTTCAGCTGTGAGAGGGCAGCTCATCATACAGATGTTGTTTGATCCTCGGTCCTCCAGCAGGTGTCAGAGTTCACGTGCCGAGTTTGTGTTTTACAGAAGCAGGAGCTGCCCCTGAACGCAGCACGGCTCAGCTCTGTTTGTGTCCTGAGGGACGCCGGGAACAATAGTTGTGTTTTTCATGGGAACCAGGTTCAGGACAGAAGTCATATATCACCCCCCCACACTCTCTCTTCAGGGTGTGGACGGTGAAACTGCTGTATTGTCACATTTCCTGCCGGGCAGGAAACTAATGGAGGGCAGGAAGCACACACACATGCACACACATACGTGCACTGCACACACACACAGTGTAGCTCCCACAGAAAACAGAGATCCAGTCGTTTCTCTTCTTGTCGTCCTCTCCCACTCACATCTGTATTTCTTTATCTTTTCTTCTTCTTCTTCTCTGTCTCTGACAAACCGTCTCCAATCCCATTTCTCCTCACTCACGCCACGCTGTGTGTGTGTGTGACAGTAATCTGATTACAGCCGCAGGTTGCCCGCGGCAGCACCTTTTGTCCTGCGATTTGAGGCTGTGGCGTTCGAGTGTTTGCGCCCGCAGGTCGACTCGCTGTCAGAGACAAAGGAAAGTTAAATATAACACACAGACACTGAGTGATATCTGCGAGCAGCATCGGCTCAATCCACGGATTTCACATCAGCTATCGTGTCGATTAACACACCGTGCATCACACGTGCACACTCACACGTGCACACACACGCACTGAGTACACCTCCAGCCTGCAGAGGAGAAACAGAAAATCCTCCTGTTTCCTGTTCTAATGCTCTCTGAAACCTGCTGAAGTATCGTCTCCTTCACGGAACCATTTCCTGCTGCTTTATCTGTGACATCATCACCACGTCATGACATCATCATTTAACATCATCACCACGTCGGCACCAGCCCAAAACCTCCTGCGTGAGGTCCAGTTTGTCTTTATTACACCAAAACTTTTTTTACTCGTCTCGTGTTTCTGTGACATCATCAGTCGCAGCCCGGGTTCTGCTCCAATTCTGCACATCAAGGTGAGTTAGTCAGAAAGCCTGGGTGTGGTCTTGCTCCGCCCATTTTACCCAAGATGCATCTGGGCGTGACTTGTGTGGACTTGGGCCAGCCCAGTATCCCAGAATGCACTGCAGTTCAGACAATGGAAAGATTTTCCACTGATTCTGGGAGTGTGAACATGAATGATTTTAGGCGGTGGGGGGGTTGGGTTCGCTGTTTAACCTTCAAATATGAGGTTGAGTCGCAGTTAAAGTCCATTTAGCATTGGCTCAGTTCTGCTGCTTCCTCCTTGGCGCCTACCAGCTTGTCCATTTTTCAGTTTTTTCTTCCTGTTCGGTTTTCCACTCGCTGAAAACAAACTAACAGCTTTATTTTCCCACCATTTGTGGCTTTATAAGCACATAACTGCGTCCTCAGGAGGTCATACTTCTGAACTTACTTCTGACATTCACTGACATGTCACCACGGAGATAACGGTGAAGTAACCTGAGAAGCTAAGGCTTTAGCTTCCACTTCACCCAGTAGCTGCTGCCCCGGCACAGAATAACCAAACTGAATCCTTGCATCCTTGGGAGCTCGTACTTGTCCAGATTTGGCTTCTGACCAACAGTGGAGAACCACAGGGCTCCACTTCAGGCCCACTTCTACTTCCTGTACAGCAGTTCCAGCTGGGCCTTTGATGGTTGTTTTTCATTTTAAGTTTTAAAAAGCTCTGTAAGATTATATCTAGTAAAGTACTCAGATTGTCTTTATTCAGCTTGATGCACCTGTTTTATATGAAAGTGACCTTTTCCATATTTACTCTCCAGTACAGATACCAACTCATGACTCTTTCCAGATGTTACTTCCTTGCCTTTACCTTTTGGGTTTATGTCAGATGCTCCTTTTGGACTTTTTGGACTGACTTCCCTTTTTGCGTTTGAACCCCACCTTTTATACACTCTGTTTCTTAGAGATTACCTATAAAAGATGGATGTAGCATTCATGATGTTACTGCACCTTTAAAGGTGAAATATCCAGATTCTCTGGGTGTGTTTTTGCAGTTTCAGTCAACCTAGTATTTCAGTACATGTATTTTGTATCCTAAAAGTCTGGTTCTGGTCCAACTGAGCATCATCAGCAGCAACTGGACCAGCAGAACCCATTCAGGACCATAAGGCTGGACTACAACCCTACCTGATGTCCACATGAACTTTACTGTTTCAGACTTCACTTTGCAGCGTTCAAAACATCTGAAACCATGAAACAGAACCAGGAGGTCCGTGTTTCTGCTCAGTTTGTGTAAAAATGAATAAATTCAGTGAGAAGCAGGAGAATCTTTCTTCTTCAGGAAGTCAAGTGTTTAATAAACAGACGGGTGTTTCCTGTCAGTGTGTGTGTGACTGACAATAACAATAGCTGAGTGGGATTACCATGTTAATCCTCAGTGTTGCAGCAGGCTCTGATTAGCCCTGCCTGCTGATTGTTAATTAACTAAATCCCTTGTTACAGCCCAACTACAGAGCCCAGACAGCTGTTGACATGACAACTGTTACCGAGGATACTGCCTCCCTGCAGGTTCAATGACTTAAAAACTTCATTAACACTGGTAGGACGGTGTATTTGGTCAGAATACCTGTTGGTTTGCGCTCAGTGGCTCTCTGTCTCAGCCCTGCTTTAACATCTCTGTTAACAGTCTGTTTTCAGGGTGGAGTCAGTGCTCAACCCCACCCTCTTGGCGGTGGTTGTGTTAGTAAATAATAATAATGGTACATTTTATTTGTAGAGCCCTTTACATCGCAAGATCTCAAAGGGCGACAGTTTAATAAATAAATAAATAAAAACAAGTAAACAATTCAGTAAACAAGTAAAAAGAATTTGCCATCTAAGAGGGGGGACCATATGTTTTGCTGAAAATAAATGTCTTTCGGCCCCTTTTAAAAGAGTCAGAGGGTTGTGGCGCCATAGAGGCATTGGTGTGTGAGGAGGGAAACCGTGTACTCAGTCCTGGTGGAGGCAGGAAGCCAAACTCTAGGGGAGTTTCACACCTGCTGGTTCAGACCCCCTGATATATGCTCCCAGGAACAGGAAAAAGGGAGTTTTACACAGTATGGAAGTTTTAACGTGTGGCTGGAGCAGCTCGATGGGAAAGAGTATTTAAAGGTCTCACCTGACAGGAGCGCCGCGGCTCTGGGCCGGCTTCAGCAGAACTGTGACGGTGGAGTCGGTCTGGTTCAGAGGAGACTCCTGGTCATACGCCGGCATCAGAGGAGCTGAGGAGGAGTTCAACGCATTTCACTTTTTATCGCCTCCAAACCAGAACCATGAAATAACTGCACTGCTAACATGAAGGGCTGATGTGGCGGTTAGCACCGCCGCCTCACAGCAGGAGGGTTCCAGGGTCGATTCCCGGGGCCTTTTTGTTCTCCCCGTGGATGCAAAAGCATGCATGTCAGGTTAACTGGTGTCCTAGGAGCATATGTGTGGTCGTTTGTCTCTGTGTGGCCCAGTGATGAACTGGCAGAGTATTCTGCCTCTCAGATATAATGAGGGCTGGAATAGGCTACAGCCCCCCCTGCAGTTGAATTTAGTAAAACGGAAAATGTTAAGATAAACAGCATCCAGGGGTACCTGAAATCTTGGTGGTGAACTGCGTGATGACCGGGGGCCCGAAGCCTTTGACGGTGGAAGCTCTGATGGTGAAGGAGTAGGTGGAGCCTGGGTAGAGGCCGGTGAACACGTGGCTCGTCTCATTGGCGGGTTTGAACTCCTTCCCGCTCTGATTGGACAGGTCAAACTCAGTGTCGAAGGAGCTCAGGGCTTTGTAGGCAATCTGAGGAAGAGAGCAGTGTTACAGATGGCTACAGGAGTTCTTTCCACATGATGATCGACTGCGGTTTTATCTCTCAATCTTTAACATTAACATTTTCAGTTAAAGATTTTACTATAAAAATGGTTTTAAAGAAACTAAAAGGATCCTCGGCAGCTGTGCTTAGTTCCTACCCTCCTGCTCTGCAGAAGTCTGATTGGCTGACTCCTGCAGCAAAGCCTTCTGGGAGCAGTTCTCACCTCATACTTCCGGATCAGGCCGTAAGTCTGCAGCGGCTCCCTCCAGCTCAGACTGATCTGTTGCTCGTAGCTGCTGCCCAGGATCGAATCCACCGGGACGGCTCCTGGAACTGAAACCACAGTCACCGTCATTTACCTGCCCGGGCTCAGCCAACAGAAACAGACAGCAGGTGCTGGACTCCTACCATCCTCGTCTGTCAGAACCAGCAGCTCCGTGCTCTCCTTGCGGCCCTCGGGGTTACTCAGGATGAGTCTCAGGCTGACGTTGGTGAACGGCGGAAGGTTACGCACGGTGTGCTGTGGCGCGGCGCTCAGCGTGTCGTACACCACCTCCTCTTTCCCCGGCTCCCTGCAGGAGTTACAGAGTCAGCTGTACCCAGTGGCCCTTTTTCCTTTCTTTACCTGCTGGCCCCTCCGCTGCTTACCTGCTGGGGGACCCTGCAGGTCTGTAGTGGTACTGCACTGTCAGGTTGTAGCTGTGGCAGCGAGTCACGTTGTATCCAAACGGCTCCCATCGTACCGTCACCTGTTTGGACTGGATGTCGACGACCTCCAGATGCCGCGGTCCGTGCATCGGATCTGACACAAACACAAACATGTGATCTGGGTGTGAGGTGCCATCCATCAGCGTCATTTTCACACAACAAACCTGAGTCAGCAGGTGTGTGTTCACAAACTTAGAGATTTAGTTGGAGTTCTGACAGGAAGAGGCAGCAGAACATCTTCGCCATCAGAAGGTGGCGAAATGGATGGCGGGGAGAGAACAGCGGTGGTTTTTAGGCACAAAGACTCAGACCTTCTTATTTCTCACTAGAAATCAGGAAACACTGACGAAGAGGATCTACCGCCGACCCCCCCACTCAGTTCAGGGTTGAGTTGGACAGATGAAGAAACCCAACCAGCTGACCCACACTCCAGTTAAAGGACGCTCAGGACGGGAGATCAAAGAGACGTTTCAGTGCAGTGTGTTAAGTTAATTTGATTTGATTGTATGGTTGTTGATTTATGATGGTATTACAATGTATTGGATCATAACTGGTTTGAGTTGGATTATAACTGGTTTGATTTGGATTATAACTGGTTTGAGTTGGATTATAACTGGTTTGATTTGGATTATAACTGGTTTGAGTTGGATTATAATTGATTTAAATTGATTAATGACTGGTTTGAGTTGGATTATAATTGGTGTGAGTTGAATTATAACTGGTTTTAGTTGGATTATAACTGGTTTAAATTGATTAATGACTGGTTTGAGTTGGATTATAATTGATTTAAATTGATTAATGACTGGTTTGAGTTGGATTATAATTGGTTTGAGTCGGATTATAACTATCGTCTGCATATCTGTGATAATTGATGTTAAAGTTCTGCAATATCTGACCCAAAGGGAGCATATACAAGTGAAACAGAAGAGGTCCAATAATTGACCCCTGGGGGACTCCACAAGTTATGGCCAAGTTGGATTATAACTGGTTTGAGTTGAATTATAACTGGTTTGAGTTGGATTATAACTGGTTTAAATTGGATTATAATTGGTTTGAGTTGAATTATAACTGGTTTGAGTTGGATTATAACTGGTTTGAGTTGGATTATAACTGGTTTAAATTGGATTATAATTGGTTTGAGTTGATTTATATCTCGTTTGAGTTGAATTCTAACTGGTTTTAGTTGGATTATAACTGGTTTTAGTTTAATTCTTACTGGTTTGAGTTGAATTATAATTGGTTTAGTTGGATTATAACTGGTTTGAGTTTAATTATAACTGGTTTTAGTTGGATTATAACTGGTTTGAGTTGAATTATAATTGGTTTAAATTGATTAATGACTGGTTTGAGTTGGATTATAACTGGTTTGAGTTGGATTATAACTGGTTTAAATTGGATTATAATTGGTTTGAGTTGATTTATATCTCGTTTGAGTTGAATTATAACTGGTTTTAGTTGGATTATAACTGGTTTGAGTTTAATTATAACTGGTTTTAGTTGGATTATAACTGGTTTGAGTTTAATTATAACTGGTTTTAGTTGGATTATAACTGGTTTGAGTTGAATTATAATTGGTTTAGTTGGATTATAACTAGTTTGAGTTGAATTATATCTCGTTTGAGTTTAATTATAACTGGTTTTAGTTGGATTATAACTGGTTTGAGTTTAATTATAACTGGTTTGAGTTTAATTATAACTGGTTTTAGTTGGATTATATCTCGTTTGAGTTGAATTATAACTGGTTTTAGTTGGATTTTAACTGGTTTGAATTGGCCTTGGTTTTATCTATTGAATGGTGGGTTTCAGAACCTTCTTCATTCTGTAACTGATGCAGTTGAACTGAAACTGAAAGAAGGAGGTTTGACTGAGCAGAGACACAAAGAGACTATACTAGATTATAGGAGACTTGAAGTGAGCGTGTTCACATGCGCACACACGCACACACTCACGTGCACACACACATGCACGAGGCACAGTAACACACAGTCTTTGCAGTGGCCAATCTAAGTGCTGAATTTCAAGATGACAGACAGCGATCCACTCAGAGACAGAATGATAGATGAGAGCCGGAGAGACCAATTTCTCCTGACAAAAACCTGCTGACTGGGTGTGCACGTGTGTGTGCATGTATGTGTGTGTGCACGTGTGTGTGTGTGTGCACGTGTGTGTGCATGTATGTGTGTGTGTTTTTGTACGCTGAGTGTGTTTTCAGGTGTTTTCTGCAGCCTGGGAACAATACCTTTCCTGTTCTCTGTCGTCTTTCATGTGTGTGTGTGGTCGAATGTGGCTGCGCACAAAACTTCCTGTCACACACACACACGTGCACACAGACACGTGCACACAAATACGTGCACACACACGCTTTTAGTTGAACACAATAGAAGCACTTGTGAGTTTCTCCACTTCGATTGTGCGATGAAAGAGAGACCGCGAGCTAAAAGGAAGGCGTCCAGAGAACAGACACAAACACACACACACACACACACACACAGAGAACAGACACACACACACACACACACACACACAGACACACACAGACACACACAGAGACACACACACACACACACACACACAGAGAACAGACACACACACACACACACACACACACACACACACACATTGCCGTGGCAACAATGGAGGTCGGGGTCAAGGGGAGGAGGAGGGATTGAGGTGTATCCTATTACCCATAATCCCCGAGGGGAAAGTGAACGCGATCACATAAAATCCCCCCATTCCCTCCTGAGCATACCTGTGTGTGCGGTTGACTTGGTTTCCATCCCATAACTTTTCGGATGACATTTAAATCAGACCTTAAATGTGCTGCTGATGTCATCACCAAACATGAAAAGCTACAACCTGTTTGTGGTCTGGATGCTACGTTCACTTCCCAGCAGAATTCTGGGAATTAGCAGTTTTTATGGTGAAGCTCCAGATTATCGACTGATTTGTTCATGAAGCAAAACTAAAGCGTGAGATACAGCTGGAGGCTGCAAACATGTGGACTCAGGTAATGTCAACAGCTGTTTGATCAGCTGATTGATCAGCTGATTGATCTGCATTCATCAGAGAAAAAGAGACAATTATTTGTAGAATTCAGCCTCGAAAAATTGCGATTTATAACATAAATGAATGTTCTTTTTATGGGAATTTAATTCAACAAAACACAAAGATAAAAAGTTATTTTTGTTATTACTCTTCTTTAAACAGGTCATTGAGACGTGGAATCAAACACACGGTTTAACCAATCAGATTGATTATAATAATAATAATAATAATAATAATAATAATAATAATAATAATAATAATAATAATAATAATATATTGCAGAAAACAGATTCTGAAACATTCTGGATCAGAGGAAACACAAAGATAAATAAGCTGGCAGCAGAACGCGGATGGATTTGTACGATCTGTGAACAACGCCACATCGTGCCATGTCCGCCGCCTGGGTGACACGGCGCCACGGCAACACGGCGCCACGGCAACACGGCGCCACGGCAACACGGCGCCACGTTACGATGACGCTTCGTCACCTCCTGGTTTGGGATTAAAATGCGACCGACCAGAAGAGTTCTTCCGATATTCCTGGGCCTGGTTTTGGACCTCTGACCCATTCTCTTTGTATTTTCTGTCTGCGGAGGGTTTTAAAGCTGAACCCGTCCACCTTCCTCGGCCTCTCCGGCCCCGGCTGGTGAAACAGATTTCAAACACGTCGCACCACCACAACAACATGAACACAAACACAGCTGCGTCACATGGAGTTTACTCAGGGAGAAACATCTAAAACAAGACGAATTTCTGCATCTAAACACCTTAAATTAGTCACCCTGACCCTGGAGGGTTTGGGTTTGGGTCGGTTCTGCTGGGAGCTGAAAACAAAGACTGCAGGAGGAAGAACACAGAGGAGGGATGGATGCCTGAAGGTGACTTTAGGAGGAAGGAGATGAGGAGAGGTTTAATTTTTCATTTCCAGGAGATCACCAGATTTAATATGAGAGGGGGGGGGGGGGGGGGGTGCAGGGCTGCAGGGAATGAAGAGGGGGGAGGAAGGATGGGGGGGGGGGGGGGGGGGATGTGGAGAATGAAGATGAGGAGCAGATGAAGCAGTGATGGATGATCTGCGAACATGTCTGGACTCGACTGTCTGACGGCGTCCTGTGAGCTCGTGCTTCCTGGAGCTGCATCGGATCAGAACCCAGAACCCAGAACCCAACCCAGAACCCAACCCAGAACCCAGAACCCAGAACCCAGACGGAGTTTTCAGGCACGAACCGCCACAAGAAGGAAGGAAAAAATACAGAAAAAGTAAAGAAGCACTAAAACGGGCCGAGCAGAAAATCTGAGGTGGCAAGAGAATGAAGTAAAATATTCATCCTGATCCTGAGATGTGCTGAAAGCCTCGACACGGCCCACACTTTAATGGATGTTAACATGTTCAGAGTCTCAGACCCGACCCGACGGGCTCTGGTTCTGCTCCGGTCCTTCAGTCCACAGCTCAGACTCAGACCTGAACCGACCCGACGGGCTCTGGTTCTGCTCCGGTCCTTCAGTCCACAGCTCATGGAGCCAAAAGAGTTTCTGAGGTGGATTCTTGTTTTTTCATTTCTGAACATTCTTCTTCTTAAATCAGATGTTTTGTGGTGTAAAAGTTCTGATTTACAGATATCAGAAACCTATGTTCTGATGTCTGAGGTGTGCTGGATCAGCCGACCATCAGAACCGCGATCCGTTCTGTCACTGAAGCACAGACTGAGATCAATAAAGCTCCACAGAACGCGTTTGTGAGGAGAACATCTGATCAGACGCTGGCGCTGATCCGGTTTGCTGCTGGCGTACGAAGCAGCATTAAACGATGCTGCTGTTTATGTGTCACCGGGCTGAACCGACTCGCTGCGCTGCGAGTCCCAGGCGCCGGTCTGATGGACACACTCATTCATTATTAACACACACACAAACAGCCGCTTCATAATTCATGGGCAGTAAAATAATGAATAAATAAAGTGAAGAAAGAGATGAGATCAGAGCGAACATCATCGCACTCAAACTCACACAGACTGAGCTGTCACTCAAACACACACAGACTGAGCTGTCACTCAAACACACACAGACTGAGCTGTCACTGAAACACACACAGACTGAGCTGTCACTCAAACTCACACAGACTGAGCTGTCACTCAAACACACACAGACTGAGCTGTCACTCAAACACACACAGACTGAGCTGTCACTCAAACACACACACAGACTGAGCTGTCACTCAAACACACACAGACTGAGCTGTCACTCAAACACACACACAGACTGAGCTGTCACTCAAACACACACACAGACTGAGCTGTCACTCAAACACACACAGACTGAGCTGTCACTCAAACTCACACAGACTGAGCTGTCACTCAAACACACACAGACTGAGCTGTCACTCAAACTCACACAGACTGAGCTGTCACTCAAACTCACACAGACTGAGCTGTCACTCAAACACACACAGACTGAGCTGTCACTCAAACTCACACAGACTGAGCTGTCACTCAAACTCACACAGACTGAGCTGTCACTCAAACTCACACAGACTGAGCTGTCACTCAAACTCACACAGACTGAGCTGTCACTCAAACTCACACAGACTGAGCTGTCACTCAAACACACACAGACTGAGCTGTCACTCAAACACACACAGACTGAGCTGTCACTCAAACACACACAGACTGAGCTGTCACTCAAACACACACAGACTGAGCTGTCACTCAAACACACAGACTGAGCTGTCACTCAAACACACACAGACTGAGCTGTCACTCAAACACACACAGACTGAGCTGTCACTCAAACACACACAGACTGAGCTGTCACTCAAACACACACAGACTGAGCTGTCACTCAAACTCACACAGACTGAGCTGTCACTCAAACTCACACAGACTGAGCTGTCACTCAAACTCACACAGACTGAGCTGTCACTCAAACACACACAGACTGAGCTGTCACTCAAACACACACAGACTGAGCTGTCACTCAAACTCACACAGACTGAGCTGTCACTCAAACTCACACAGACTGAGCTGTCACTCAAACTCACACAGACTGAGCTGTCACTCAAACTCACACAGACTGAGCTGTCACTCAAACACACACACACAGACTGAGCTGTCACTCAAACACTCACAGACTGAGCTGTCACTCAAACACACACAGACTGAGCTGTCACTCAAACTCACACAGACTGAGCTGTCACTCAAACTCACACAGACTGAGCTGTCACTCAAATACACACAGACTGAGCTGTCACTCAAACTCACACAGACTGAGCTGTCACTCAAACACACACAGACTGAGCTGTCACTCAAACACACACAGACTGAGCTGTCACTCAAACACACACAGACTGAGCTGTCACTCAAACACACACAGACTGAGCTGTCACTCAAACACACACAGACTGAGCTGTCACTCAAACACACACAGACTGAGCTGTCACTGAAACACACACAGACTGAGCTGTCACTCAAACACACACACAGACTGAGCTGTCACTCAAACTCACACAGACTGAGCTGTCACTCAAACACACACAGACTGAGCTGTCACTCAAACACACACAGACTGAGCTGTCACTCAAACACACACAGACTGAGCTGTCACTCAAACACACACAGACTGAGCTGTCACTGAAACACACACAGACTGAGCTGTCACTCAAACACACAGACTGAGCTGTCACTCAAACACACACAGACTGAGCTGTCACTGAAACACACACAGACTGAGCTGTCACTCAAACACACACAGACTGAGCTGTCACTCAAACACACACACACAGACTGAGCTGTCACTCAAACACACACAGACTGAGCTGTCACTCAAACACACACAGACTGAGCTGTCACTCAAACTCACACAGACTGAGCTGTCACTCAAACTCACACACACAGACTGAGCTGTCACTCAAACACACACAGACTGAGCTGTCACTCAAACACACACAGACTGAGCTGTCACTCAAACACACACAGACTGAGCTGTCACTCAAACACACACAGACTGAGCTGTCACTGAAACACACACAGACTGAGCTGTCACTCAAACACACACAGACTGAGCTGTCACTCAAACTCACACAGACTGAGCTGTCACTCAAACTCACACAGACTGAGCTGTCACTCAAACACACACAGACTGAGCTGTCACTCAAACACACACAGACTGAGCTGTCACTCAAACACACACAGACTGAGCTGTCACTCAAACACACACAGACTGAGCTGTCACTCAAACACACACAGACTGAGCTGTCACTCAAACTCACACAGACTGAGCTGTCACTCAAACACACACAGACTGAGCTGTCACTCAAAC
>JAVGWW010000024.1:463185-468185 GCA_036924055.1 Leuresthes tenuis | reverse complement strand
TTAAGGTAACCTGACCCTCCTCTCAGGTCCAGGGCCTTCTCTTGGACCACTAGAACCTCATCAGATGCAAGTAGAACCACATTTAAGGTAACCTGACCCTCCTCTCAGGTCCAGGGCCTTCTCTTGGACCACTAGAACCTCATCAGATACAAGTAGAACCACATTTAAGGTAACCTGACCCTCCTCTCAGGTCCAGGGCCTTCTCTTGGACCACTAGAACCTCGTCAGATACAAGTAGAACCACATTTAAGGTAACCTGACCCTCCTCTCAGGTCCAGGGCCTTCTCTTGGACCACTAGAACCTCATCAGAAACATGTAGAACCACATTTAAGGTAACCTGACCCTCCTCTCAGGTCCAGGGCCTTCTCTTGGACCACTAGAACCTCATCAGAAACAAGTAGAAGCCCATAAGAGGTAACCTGACCCTCCTCTCAGGTCCAGGGCCTTCTCTTGGACCACTAGAACCTCGTCAGATACAAGTAGAACCACATTTAAGGTAACCTGACCCTCCTCTCAGGTCCAGGGCCTTCTCTTGGACCACTAGAACCTCATCAGAAACATGTAGAACCACATTTAAGGTAACCGGACCCTCCTCTCAGGTCCAGGGCCTTCTCTTGGACCACTAGAACCTCGTCAGATACAAGTAGAACCACATTTAAGGTGACCTGACCCTCCTCTCAGGTCCAGGGCCTTCTCTTGGACCACTAGAACCTCATCAGATACAAGTAGAACCACATTTAAGGTAACCTGACCCTCCTCTCAGGTCCAGGGCCTTCTCTTGGACCACTAGAACCTCGTCAGATACAAGTAGAACCACATTTAAGGTAACCTGACCCTCCTCTCAGGTCCAGGGCCTTCTCTTGGACCACTAGAACCTCATCAGATGCAAGTAGAACCACATTTAAGGTAACCTGACCCTCCTCTCAGGTCCAGGGCCTTCTCTTGGACCACTAGAACCTCGTCAGATACAAGTAGAACCACATTTAAGGTAACCTGACCCTCCTCTCAGGTCCAGGACCTTCTCTTGGACCACTAGAACCTCATCAGAAACATGTAGAACCACATTTAAGGTAACCTGACCCTCCTCTTAGGTCCAGGACCTTCTCTTGGACCACTAGAACCTCATCAGAAACATGTAGAACCACATTTAAGGTAACCTGACCCTCCTCTTAGGTCCAGGACCTTCTCTTGGACCACTAGAACCTCATCAGAAACAAGTAGAACCACATTTAAGGTAACCTGACCCTCCTCTCAGGTCCAGGGCCTTCTCTTGGACCACTAGAACCTCATCAGAAACATGTAGAACCACATTTAAGGTAACCTGACCCTCCTCTCAGGTCCAGGGCCTTCTCTTGGACCACTAGAATCTCATCAGAAACATGTAGAACCACATTTAAGGTAACCTGACCCTCCTCTCAGGTCCAGGGCCTTCTCTTGGACCACTAGAACCTCATCAGAAACAAGTAGAAGCCCATAAGAGGTAACCTGACCCTCCTCTCAGGTCCAGGGCCTTCTCTTGGACCACTAGAACCTCGTCAGATACAAGTAGAACCACATTTAAGGTAACCTGACCCTCCTCTCAGGTCCAGGGCCTTATCTTGGACCACTAGAGCCTCATCAGAAACATGTAGAACCACATCTAAGGTAACCTGACCCTCCTCTCAGGTCCAGGGCCTTCTCTTGGACCACTAGAACCTCGTCAGATACAAGTAGAACCACATTTAAGGTAACCTGACCCTCCTCTCAGGTCCAGGGCCTTCTCTTGGACCACTAGAACCTCATCAGATACAAGTAGAACCACATTTAAGGTAACCTGACCCTCCTCTCAGGTCCAGGGCCTTCTCTTGGACCACTAGAACCTCGTCAGATACAAGTAGAACCACATTTAAGGTAACCTGACCCTCCTCTCAGGTCCAGGGCCTTCTCTTGGACCACTAGAACCTCATCAGATGCAAGTAGAACCACATTTAAGGTAACCTGACCCTCCTCTCAGGTCCAGGGCCTTCTCTTGGACCACTAGAACCTCGTCAGATACAAGTAGAACCACATTTAAGGTAACCTGACCCTCCTCTCAGGTCCAGGGCCTTCTCTTGGACCACTAGAACCTCATCAGAAACATGTAGAACCACATTTAAGGTAACCTGACCCTCCTCTCAGGTCCAGGGCCTTCTCTTGGACCACTAGAACCTCGTCAGATACAAGTAGAACCACATTTAAGGTAACCTGACCCTCCTCTCAGGTCCAGGACCTTCTCTTGGACCACTAGAACCTCATCAGAAACAAGTAGAACCACATTTAAGGTAACCTGACCCTCCTCTCAGGTCCAGGACCTTCTCTTGGACCACTAGAACCTCATCAGATACAAGTAGAACCACATTTAAGGTAACCTGACCCTCCTCTCAGGTCCAGGACCTTCTCTTGGACCACTAGAACCTCATCAGAAACAAGTAGAACCACATTTAAGGTAACCTGACCCTCCTCTCAGGTCCAGGGCCTTCTCTTGGACCACTAGAACCTCATCAGAAACAAGTAGAACCACATTTAAGGTAACCTGACCCTCCTCTCAGGTCCAGGGCCTTCTCTTGGACCACTAGAACCTCGTCAGATACAAGTAGAACTACATTTAAGGTAACCTGACCCTCAAGAATGAATTGCCCTTCTGGGACTAATAAAGTTTTCTAAGTCTAAGAACCACCTAATGGACCATTAAAATGCTTCTGATGTGGTCAGAAGATGCTCCAGGAGGACAACCAGAAACCCACCAGAATCCTCTGGTACACCAGCAGAGATCACCTCTTCAGGGAACCCGACTCTCATGGACCTATAGGACCCATAAGACCCTCCTATGGTAGAAGAACCTCTGTGAAGAACCTCTGTGGGTCACATCCCACACCTCCTCAGGAACAGTGGCCTGCTATCAGCTCACCTGGGCACTAGAACCCAGTTTAGTCCAGAATCCCCATTCTATGTTAAATGAGTGTTAGAACCGGCTTACACATCAGAGTGAGATCAATATTCACCTCTCTATCGATGATTGGTCCGTCTCCATTGATGGAGTTGGCGTTAAGTTGGATCCAAAGGTACGTGGCGCCAACTGCTGTCAGCTGAGGCGGGGCGATGGGAACCGGAGGCTCTGAGGGACCAACAGAACCAGGATCAGATCGACAGGCAGAGAACCGCACACACACTCACGCACAAACACATTCCTCCGGGTTTCACTGATCTTTTAACGAGGGAGAAAGGAGGAACCAGTTAATTAATATTCGTGACCTTCGGCGAATCACAGCAGACCTGGATTCTATTACCCACAATCCTCGGTGGGGCTGCTCCAGTTCCGCCTGACCCACTTCATCACACTCACATACACAAACACACTTTTCAGTCCGAGGTCACCTGCTGCGGATCAGGGAATCATGAGACCAGCACACACCTTCTCATCTGTTTGCAGAGGGATCAAACACGTCTGTCATATCTTTGTCCCGATATTGATCAGCTCTGCTTTGATTGATACCTGATGATCTGGGTTTGGGTTCCTCATATGTCAGGTGATCAGGTGTTTCACTGCGCTCAGGAGTACGATTTGTGATTATAATTTGTGTTTCCACTAATTCTTATTTGAAAGAAATTTAGAAAAACATAGTTCTCAGGTGGGGTTGTTAGAAAGTCTTCATTCATAATGCTTCACAGATCTATTTAACACTTCCGGGATCAATGAAACCCTCTGAAGGGAACTGAACACCTCAGATCAATAACAATCATTCTCAGGCAAACAGGAACTCAATAATGAAAAGAAATCTCTGTTTATCCAAAGAAACCCACCACTGATCAACAGAAATATTTGTCAAACCATTAGTAAAAATACTTTTCAAATCAGTAAAACTATTTCTGGACCAAAAGAAACACACCACAACATTTTCCTTCTCCAAACTGGATCGATAAAACCCCTGTGAGACCAGAAATCCCGTCTTTGATTAACAATAAACCCTTATTGGAATGTTGCGAATCGTCATGGATCAATAAAAACATTTGTCCGGCCAGTAGTCATCAAATATCTGTCACCATTAAACCATTAAAAAACCCTCATGGGTCAATAAAACTGCTTATACACCAATATAAAACTCTCTTTGGTCAATAAAATCCCCATCTGATCAATGAACCCTTTTATCGTACCACTGCTCTTCATCAAACCAACAGAACCTGATCACAGATCAATAAAATCTGATCACAGAAATATAGAACCTGATCACAGGTCAATAGAACCTGATCACAGGTCAATAGAACCTGATCACAGAAATATAGAACCTGATCACAGATCAATAGAAACTGATCACAGATCAGTAGAACCTGATCACAGAACAATAGAACCTGATCACAGAACAATAGAACCTGATCACAGATCAGTAGAACCTGATCATAGAACAATAGAACCTGAACACAGATCAGTAGAACCTGATCACAGAACAATAGAACCTGAACACAGATCAGTAGAACCTGATCACAGATCAGTAGAACCTGATCATAGAACAATAGAACCTGAACACAGATCAGTAGAACCTGATCACAGAACAATAGAACCTGAACACAGATCAGTAGAACCTGATCACAGAACAATAGAACCTGAACACAGATCAGTAGAACCTGATCACAGAACAATAGAACCTGAACACAGATCAGTAGAACCTGATCACAGAACAATAGAACCTGATCACAGAACAATAGAACCTGATCACAGAACAATAGAACCTGATCACAGATCAATAGAAACTGATCACAGATCAATAGAACCTGATCACAGAACAATAGAACCTGATCACAGATCAATAGAAACTGATCACAGATCAGTAGAACCTGAACACAGAACAATAGAACCTGATCACAGAACAATAGAAACTGATCACAGATCAGTAGAACCTGATCATAGAACAATAGAACCTGAACACAGAACAATAGAACCTGATCACAGAACAATAGAAACTGATCACAGATCAGTAGAACCTGA